>JABBOT010000049.1:568119-628774 GCA_016165875.1 Acanthopleura granulata
AAAGAATAATGGCTTTTTGCAATACCCTGTGATAACGGCAGTGAAATAGGAAGTGTCCATTGTGTTTGTAATCTACCAGGTAAACGAGCTATACTGATTTTGGAAATATAAATCATATGTGTTTATAAATGGACATGTAATGCACGGTACACGTGTAAACAGTGAAAAGTAGAATGAGCACCAGGCATTGCAACAGAGTTCAACGATTGTTTCAATTGGTATATGGATTACATGGCAGTTGGTGACGTCATATATGTGTTTTCATACCGGAATGTGCTGCACTAACGTATCCTACCTTTCACTGTCTGCGGTTGGAACAATCCCGCTGAACGCTTTGACGTTACGCGCTAACAACAGTGTTCTGTCATACGAAAAAATTCACTGCGTGTACGCTACGGTATTTGCAACTGACGTCTCTATGTTTTTTATTTAGTCCGGATGTCGCTGATGTGTTAGAATCTTGTTTAAAGTTGAGATTTTACCAATTATACGATGGTGGTCAGTTTTATGGGTGGAGGAAAGTAGAGTGTCCGGGGTAAACCATCGGTCTTTGGCAAGTTACTGTCCAGCTTTTCCACATGTGACGTAAAGATATGTGCAGGATATCAGTGGCACATACGTGGTCTTGAAAGACGCCTTCGCTACATGGCGTGAACTGCCTCACGAGCGTCAGTGAGCACCTGCTATAACCAGTGACTCCACGAGCAGCGAGAGCGCGGGAGTCCACACACTGATTGCCCAGGTCAGGCTTAAACCTTCACGTCATGTGGCCAAACCATTGACAGTTGAGTCATACTTCAAGCATGTTTATGATGCCCACAAGTCCACACCGGTCTCCAGCACCTGGCGGACCCAGTCTACCAGCCTGCCGCTCGAGAGCCCCACCCTAGCAGACAAGCTGAAAGAGGCCTGATTCTCCACGGGCAAATGGCACCTAGGCTTCCACAAGAAGAACTTCTGCCACACAAGAAGAGGATTTGACGCGTTCTTTGGTAAAATATGTCACCAAAAGCATAAACTGTTGATGATAATACTAAGATCCTACTCAGTTTTCGACAAGAGAGTGTTGCAAAATTGAGATTCGACTTTTACTATGGTGTTTCAAACTTACCGCCATGCGATAACAATATAAAGATCGGACTCTACTTTGGCTAAAAGGGTTAATCATAATCATCAAGTCTTGGTGTTGATACGGGGTAAGGGTTTGTGTGGCTACTTGATCCGAGCGCAGAGTTTGTAGAGGAAGCGTTTTGAGTGGAAGCGTTTTAGGGAAACGGTCACGATGGAGCCTATATAGTCTTTTCAGACACAACTAGGTAGCACAACGTGCAGAGTGGAACTATGCTCCGAGGTTGCTGCTAAATATACTCTTAACCTTTATAAAACTATATAGTTTTATAGATAAACCTGTGGACATAGTGACTACAACGACAAGGGGTTAAATAACAAGAATTGAGTTCTTTAATATATACTTACTACTTTTACTTACTATGTGCCGCTGTCCCGGGTTCAAAGTGGAGAGAGAGCGAACGCCAGCCAAAACAAGTCAATCCCACTTCAGTTTGGTGAAGTCCGAAAGCAGAGGGTATCTAGTCCTAGATCGGGGTATTAGGAAGCACAGTAACGTAGCGTGTGAGTGGCCAAAAGACTTCTTCTTCATTGAAATTTGGGATTCGCTTATATAGCAGCGAACAAGTGAATATTTTGTTTCTAAATCACGGGTCGTAAATCTTGAAGCTTGCGTTATCTCACTTCATGTATCGTCTGGAGGTGCGCTCTTTCCGCTTTTGGGTATCATTAATGGGGACCAACGGTGAGAACCATCTTTGACACATCTGTGGGAATTTCAGCTTGGGCCATGATGTAGCATTGTCCCATCTGGACAATCAGCCACGCCAAACGGGTTTAAACCCGACCCTGAATTTAATCACCATGTGTGGGCCTTAAACTTACCCGGGTCCTAACCTGGACACATGTAATCACGACATGTGCCTCGCAACAGTGTTTTAAACGCATCAAAGCTTGGTGTTGAAAATGCATCACCACTTGTTCGTTTAAACGCATTAAGACTTGGTGTTTTAAAAGTGTCACCTTTTGATTTTAAGACCCGACTCTTTTCTTGGTAAAACGTGTTTCAAACGCAGTCGAGCAGGTTGCTCATTTTTTAGTGGAAAGTGTTTTCATTGCATCATCGGCTAGTGTTACATGTACTGCAGTGAGAGTTTACTCGTCGTTCAAGCATGTCGCCAACTGGTGAGCCTGGCAAAAAGAGACGCTGGATTTGGAAACAAAAAGACTATATTAAACACATTCCCAGTTTAGATGCCTGAAGCACGTCCTCTTGGTTTGGTAAATAGTTGTTCAAAACGCTTCTCCTGTGCAGTTGATACCTGTAAGAAACGAGTCGCTTTTGTGAACATGAGTTTTCCCAAACGATTACGCAGTAGGTTATAACAAAAATAAAAATAAAACCATTTACATGGTTGGTGTCAAATGTGTTTGTGAAGAACATTTCACCTCAGCGTTTCGCCATCCATGGAACTGACATGACTGGCAAGTCTGTGTAATGGCGGAAGGTCGCAGCCAGGTCATCAGTAGCACGTGATCTCACTTGTCAAAGGTTTTTTTCACAAGCTGGTCAAAGTCACGGCACGGCAATGCTTTTGACTCTGTGGGTTTATTGGAAAATAAAGTATGAAATGTCCTTGACTGCGGTTTAGATAAATTACTGCGTTGGTTGATATTTGATCCTTGGTATTCTTTACTCCTCATCTTTTATTACAGGTTATTATGTGGAAATGGGGGAATTCTACGCTCTTGATGCATGTTCACATTTGGTGTCTGGTTTGTGTGAGGATGACTTCCGAGGTGGAGAGAGAGGTCCATCTACGCGGACAAGGGAGAATACTCTATGCATATGTTCGAAAGGAAAGCCACTGAGATAATATAAAAGCAAGTTCCCCAAAAAGTATCACCAGCTACTAATCGAGTGGAATAGATCAATCAAACAATCACGATGTAAGAAACTGTGGATTTTCACATCTCTTTTCCCCACTGTCCATCTATATGTCGAAGGTTTTGTTGATTCATCTTTCTCTTGGTTTGGTTTTAATCTGTTGGAGGACAAGTGAAAAGACGACAGTTTTTAAGTTAATTTTACAGCCACTGTTAAGTACGCTACACTTCAACGTTTATATTAATTTAAAACCAAACCAAGTAAGAAACAACGCAAGTAAGTGCAGCTCGCTATTTTTCGTGTGAGTCACCATCTGGTCATAACAGAGGAACCACATCATGGATAATGGTGGATCATGGGCGACACTCACCACAGCTAAGTCTACCCAACATTGTGTGTTCTAATTTTCCGAGTGTTGCCGATAAATGTACAGCGAACTGCTGGATTCCGAGATAAGACACCTGTCAATTGTCAATTGCCATAGTGTCGCCTCTGTTCTGATTTTACTCTCTATGCTGTAGTCATTTAAACGGTTTATTTTGTTCCCTTAAAAGCCGCTGTTTCTGCACGTCGCCTTCCAAGCTGTCCACGCGCAATTAGAAGCGCCAAAGGAATACAAACAGATGTACAGCTTTGTTCACGACGAAAGCAGAGGGACACATGCCGGTAAGTGTAGTGGTCTTTGAGGAGCCTGCATAGTTTGGAATCTGTGAAATAAGTTTGTCGAGTAAACTTCCGGTTACCACGTTTACCCATCAAATGATTGAGTAACTTGTTTTATTTTTACTCAACGACATTCTCAACAAATTTTCACAATGCAAAAGGGTGAGAAATATAGAGAGACATGTAATCTATATATAAACAACAGTTTTGCACCGTGCACTGAATACCATTGACTTAATCACATAGTTTATGTTCACAATGTACAATTTGTATTTTTCCCATAAGAATGGCGACGTGCATGGACGACGCATTGGGTAACATTGCAAAGTCTTTCCAGGATAACTTATCCCTTAATAACACACTGATCGTCTTCACATCAGGTAGATATGTTTGCATTTCAACTTTACCATGTCTAAAATACTTTTCATTTCCAGTATTCAGTAGTAAATATACCTCCGCTCACATTGCTCTAGTGAGTAAACCCGTCCTCTCAATTTGCTCTCTTTATATCCTGTTTTGGTTACTTTTATACATTATTTGCTGTTTGCGTCTGGTGTTGCTAGCGTCTTTGTTGTCTTTCTCTCCCTTCCCTAAGAGGAGAAATGTGAAGTATGCAATACTGTATATATGTCTTAACTTTTCTTCCTGGAAGCAAACTTTCTTAATGCTGATTTCCACCATCTACTGTGCTGCCTTCTCACCCATCCAGTCTTATTATACTGAGCAAAGTCGTTCTTGGCCGATCCAGTTTTCCACATCTTTATTTTATCAAGTCAGACACTTCGCCCATTGAGTTATAAACGCATAGCGATACATGCAGTGTCTGGTTTGACATAATGAAAGTGATTTTTGAATGTTGCTTTTGTCCTTTCACGACGGAGAGCCCTTTTTTTTATTTCTCGTTATAACGGGTATAAAAAGTGAGAGTGTAACACGCAGGTCAACACAATAATGCCCTTAGATCAGTGCTGTCATATTGATACAGTTTTGCATTGTTGTACTAAAAACGTAAACAGCTGGAGATTACAATAGCGTTAGTAGCAATCGTGTAATCGTTTAAGGAAATGTGTAAGCACACTTTCTTGTCGTTCTAAAATCTGGAAACTTTGTTAGTGATCGCGCACGGGTGAGCGAAAGCCCACAGCATCGGCCTCAGTAACATCGGGAATCGTCGTGTTTCCTACCTTCGTATTTAACATCTGAAAATAAATCAACTACTCAATGTACCGGGATCAAAACGTTATCTCTGGATGTGACTTCATATCTGGTGTCAGTATATACATTGGCTGAGTGAGGCCTCGTCTTTGGTGTCAGTACACTAGAACTGGGTAGAGCCTCTTGTCAGGTGTCTTCGGTGTATAGACGGGCCTGTAACGAAACTCCGCCGTAAGTAATCCTGAAAGCGGCACTAAGCCCCAAGTAAATAAGGGGACGTCTTTGTGAACCACCTATAACAAACGCTACGTTAATAACTGGGAATGGCTAGAGTTTCAAGTCACAGATTTATAGATTTCATGGTCAGAGACCAGGATTTGGTTCTAACCTTTTCGCATCGTGCCGTAACTATAATTCAGCATAAAATTCTTTGGTAATGCTCAAATGTGTAGTCCAATGAAGTACATTTTCGGTGACAAGTTAGTGTATACTCTCCAAATCTCCAAAAGTCACTTTTTGCTGGCCCAAAAATATGATGTAGTTTGCGATGTGAACAAAAGTTGCGTACGTCACGTCTTACACAGGTGTGATTATGAAAAAAAAAATATGTGGTGGTTACCTGAGATTTTATGTAGCATGAACACTTACATATGTTCAGTCTTTTTTTTTTCTATCTGCTTACTTCTTTATCAGACATCACAAATTAGAAACGCAGTGCCTGGAATGAAGTTGATATAGGTTGTAATTCGACAAGAATGTTTCAAAATTGTGTGAACGTTTGTTTTCTTCGAGTGTTCATTGCTCCATCATGGGAAATCTGTAACTGTTTGTGTTGTTCTATAGTTTACAATTATTGTTGTTTCTCGCGAACGTGGGATTCTACTTCCCGAGCGTGACGCTACCTTATCTGAGCACATTTTACGTGACAGTGTAAAATCTTACCCATAGTTAAACCCACCTCCACAATCAGCAAAAATCAATCCACAGCTTGTTTGCCGAATGTTTTGTTGTTTGCTTTTCCTCTGCGAAGGAGATCCCAGTAAACGCTTCGAACTTCTTCATAACATAGACCCCTTGACCCCCTTGACTCCGAATAGAAAATGACACCTTTGACAACACTGTCCAGGCAACAATTAGAGTTGGAGATTTCGAGCTGATTACTGGAGACCCGGGCACGTTTAACTGGGTTTAACAAATATTTCTTGACAAGTATTGTCGTCAGTGTTCAATATTTATTTATTTGACTGCTGTTTAACGTCACAATCAGGAAGTTTCACTGATACATGTATATACTGTAAGGCAGGGGTCAGGTTTAAGGGTTATATATATGTATATAATTTTAAGTCAGCTAATTTCTTTGTTACCTACTCAGGCATAAATATGTCTGGGTTCTGAAGAAAATAAAAATAACTAAAGATATACATGTATAAATCAAATTTCTTCAACAGGCAACAGCAGTTGGATTTTACCTACTCACATAAGCGAAAAACAGTCATTACCAACGATGCACCAACTAAAATATCTGGCTTTTTAACATTACTGACGACCCGGATGAACGTCATGACCTTTCAAGGAAGTACGCGGATGTGGTAAGGAAGTTACTAGATAGCTTACAGGACTACAACAACACCGCCGTGCCTGTCCGGTACCCTCCGCCCGACCGTCTCAAACTGCACCGTGGAGGGCTGGGAAGACTGGGCCTGCTGGTCTGGAGTCAGTTTGATGGTGTTACATTCGAACAATTCCAAGTTACAGGCGTCCGGAAAAAACATACAACGACACACCGTTTCCCGCACTCTGGGAAGTCAGGCTTAAGTTGGATTGCTCATTGTTCTCCTCTAACGCATAAATTTGCCCAGAGGAAGGTAGTTTGATTCTGACAGAAAAGAAATAAAAATCATGAAACATATGTTTCGCCAAAAGTAATGTTAAATCTGTACCTTTTCACTTGCTAGGGCATCTCAGGATCAAGCTGGATTAATATTTGCTGTCTTGTAGTAGATGAATAATGATTTGTCACTTTGCCCACCAATCGTCATCGCAAAGGCACAAATGAACAATAAACTAACGTCTGGAGCCCTAACGTATTTTTGGCGGGAAAGGCTCTGCAATACCCTCTCAATATCCTTCCAACTGATTGTATCTAAAGCCGTGCTGAAGCGTTGTTTGCTTTGTTCGCAAATTCTACTGTTTACTAATGTTATTTTATTCTTTTCCTAAGTAATGTCTTTTTCAGACTTTGACTTTGGAAATCATTCGTTGCAAATCGATAATAATTTTTATCTGTCTGAACCTTTTGTTATTAAACATGATAATGGAAGGAATTAAGTGGTTGTAAGGTTGTAGTTCCTTGCCTAGGTGTAACATGGTGTGTGTCACAGAATTTGTACTTGATATCAGTATAATGTGGCTTGGTGGGTCTTTGTGCCTGATGCATTCTGCAGGGCTTTCCCTTGAGACAGAATTACAAATGTGTCGGCATTGAGATCGATATCATTTGTCGATGATATTCTCATACCACTACCTAAGCTAGATGTTACTAAAAAGTTTTTAAAAAATCTAAAATACAACCGTAATGCAGAATAGTACCATATTGTTCGGCCTAATTAAAATGCTAACAATGCTCATGTCAAGGTGCTATAGGGGGCGTCTTAATAGCTTCAGCTGAAGCATTTACATAAACAAATAAAGAATAACCTTAACTCAGGTAAAATGACAAGAGGCCGGATTTCCCCATTATACATGTGACCAGCTACCACATGGACTGTCGTCGCTGCTCTGGATTTACTGGCTAACCTAGAGACTTTTGTATCAAATTACCGTGGCTTCGTTTGTGCTATTCGTTTGTGTCGCGCGTAAAATCGTTAACTTTGTTTACAAATGTTTATAGGAAAAACTCCCCATTGGATGAGTTTAAATAATTGCAACCTGCATGTAAATAAATGGAACAAATGAAAAAAAAAACAAAAAACAGTTGTATATAACCCTGTCTCTTACGTGTTGAGATAGTGAAAGTTTAACAATTATTATCAAATATTTAAAAAAAATAACTATTATTTATTGGTGATCCAATCTATGAAGACCCGATCCATAAATCTGATAATTTCTGTTGACACTTTTCATACCTGAAGTGCAGTAAACTTCACAGCGTTTGCTCTAAACTAATATACGTTTAAGATGTGCTCCATGATTGATAAAATACTTCTCATGAAAGTGGAAGATATATTACAGCTCTACGTGAACGACAGAGGCTGGCTGAGCGCCCTCTACTTACCTTCACGTCGGCAAGGCGCCGTCCTTTCGCAGTTCTTGCTCCATCGAACAACTGACCATTTTCCTGACGGTTTTTTCAATAGAAAGCTGTCACTCGTGGGATGCCGTAGTCTGAGGGCAGAAAACAGGGGGTGAACCTGGGATTTGACGGCGGATAAAACGGTCACCACTTCATTCTAACTGTAGCCACGTGTTCGCCATTAGCATTTCAACGTCAACAATTACCCCAATTATCCAACCTGATAACCTGCTGAAAACCTGGCCAGATAAGGAGATGAGAATACTCTGACCTTTGTTTAACCACACATCAAACGTCAACGGAATAAAATATGTTTTCTGACCGATAACAGTTTATGCCGATATTTTGGATCATTATGCATTTGTGGGTAATAGTCAAAAATAAAAATCAGTAACTAAAGAAATATACACAATTTTGGATGGGGTACTAGAAGGTACATAAACTTTATGCATGCATGTGCGTTGACCTGGAGCCTGAATCCATTCCTTAGTAACATAAGGAAAAGTAGGAACAAAATAGAACAATGTGGCTGACATATTACTTACACTCTGTTAGCCGCAATTCACAACTGTATATCGATTAAACCTGCTACACGTATTTATTAATATACTTAGTTATTTATTTGATTGGTGTTTTACGCCCTATTCACGAATGTTTCGCTTATACGACACAACGCCCAGCCTTATAAAGGAAAGAAACCAGGCAGAGTTCGGGGAAACCCATGGTCCCTGGCGGGCCTTCTCACTTGCGGCCTGAATTGGTCTCGATCTTAGAGGCGTCGCATTGTTGAGAGATTCCTTAGTCATTGGCGTAAGGCTAGCACGCTAACCACTCGATCACGCATTTCCCAGGTAATTTAATATGCGTACCGTTGTTGTACGATTCTTGATAATCCTTGTATGGACGATGATTGAGTTTATTGATGTTTATTTGAAATAATTCGTGTATTCGAATCTAATGCCGGCCGTTCATCCGGTGTGATTTTTCCTCGGGTAAATAGATGAGGTGTCTCAGATCGTTATCCGGCTCAATGAAGTCAAGTGCTCCACTCGCTGTTACAGTTGCTGTCTTATGAAGTCAATATGACACTGTCATCGCACATTTCTGTTTTGTTTTTATTATTATTTTCAAAGAGACTACAGGAAAATAGTTTTCAAACAAACACAAAATATCCAATAACATTATGTAGCATAAAATCGTTTGTTGGTGTTGCCTTAACAATATAATATTTACATTGTAAAGGTCATCAGGGGGGAAAAATGTTTAAACTGCACTCTGGTAGACTGATTATGTTAATGTATTTTTAATTGCCGAATTCGGTGAAGGCTTTTGACTGTGTCGGGCACCAGGGGCTGGCCTACTTGTACATGTAAATAACAACACTGTGGGTATGATTGTTGTAATTATGTGATTATCCTGCCGACTATTAAAAAGGGTAGGGAGTGTTTGTATTTTACTGCGACGCGCACAATTCCATCAGCTCACATGAGCTTCGACAGTGAACATGGCGAGGACAAGTCTGCTTTTTCTGATGATGGTCGCTGTGGCCTTAACCGTGGGTAAGTTATAACTAGTCCAAAATGTGAAGCAAAATTCTTTTTTTTTCTCCAAAATGATGAGGACGCGTAAGGTATGCAAAGACATCAGTAATTTGATTTCAAAGACGACACTGAGAGAGCACAAATAATACATAAATGTCACTTGACAAACTTCCCTCCCTCCCACACTGCTAAAATATTGGATTTAGCATTAATAAAGTGATACACAATAATTCAGTTTTATTTCTGAATGCCTAAGTCATCCTGGAAGGGAATGTATTTCAAACAGTTAATTCAGATTTTGTGGTTGATCTTGTTTTATTTCTTTTTCAGCCTTACCTCACAACAAGAAAATGTGGTCGGTGTGAGTATATCGTCTTTTCACTTCTCCAAATTTATATCCCAGTTAAAGCCACTCGAAGCACAGGGTTAACTGAAGGTTTTCACAGGGACTTTGTACATTCTCCGCTCTCACCGTTCGTGGGGCCGTGGTGACAGTAAGCGGACGTGGATGTTCGTCTACCCGTTTGTACATTCTCCGCTGTCACCGTTCGTGGGGCCGTGGTGACAGTAAGCGGATGAGAATGTTCGTCTACACGTTTGTACATTCTCCGCTCTCTCCGTTCGTGGGGCCGTGGTGACAGTAAGCGGATGAGAATGTTCGTCTACACGTTTGTACATTCTCCGCTCTCACCGTTCGTGGGGCCGTGGTGACAGTAAGCCAATGAGAATGTTCGTCCACCCGTTTGAGTCATCTAACGTTCACTGAAGACCACTTGGCTTCCATAAGTATACGTGGTGTGCATATCCGGGTGTCACGTGTGGGTAAATTTGTCAGTAACATGCCAAAGATCCGTTGCTGACGCCTGCCACTCAGGTTTCCTCCACCCATAAAACGTGGCTCCGTGGCTCAGTCGGTTAGTGCACTAACGCAGCGCAATGACCGAGTCCCCTCCAATGTTGTCGCTGTGAGTTCAAGTCCAACCCATGCTGGCTTCCTCTCTGGCTGTACATGGGAAGGTCTGCCAGCAAACTGTGGATGGTCATGAGTTTCTCCCGAGCTTTGCCCGGTTTCCTCCCACCATAAGGCTGGCCGCAGTCGTATAGGTGAAATATTCTTGAGTACGGCGTAAAATAACAATCAAATAAATAGATAAATAAAGAAATACATCAAGTTACAGCTGAAATGATTGTAGGCTATTCCAAGGTATCTCAACATTGCAAGCATACAACGGGCATTTGTTCCTGTTTTGCGCAGTAAATCTTTTAAAAAAGCAATGTATCTCCAGGAAATTCATTTAGACAATCTCAGTATTTCGAATTCATGTCATACTCAAGAGACTACTGAAGATGACATCATTACAGTCCATTTATTGACATAGTCAAAATTAACTTGTTCTGGGCTACTATACTTATGTATTGGGCTGTGCTGTTCATTGGATCAGTTATTTCCCTGTGGATCCGCTGCAATTTTTCTTTAAAAAGGATTTACAATACTTTTGTCGTAAAAATGGGTAAAAGATTGTGTGTTTACTTGTGTAGGCTTGATTTTAATAAAATACACAGTAAGGTTCATGGCTTGACAAGAGATCGTGCTCGTGGATTAGCTGCCGCTCAGAACCGAGTTATCTACCTCAGTTCAAGGTACAAATTCCCGCACTACAGCTAAAGGGACAATACTCTGTATTTCCGCTCCACATGTCATTGGCTTAAACATTCCAGAAACCATTCCAGATATCGATCCGGATCACAATAAAAAAAAAGTAATCTTTAGTCGAATGCTAACCTGGACACATGAAAGCAAACACAAAGCAAGAAGAGTTTTTGTAGGAGTGTCCAGTCTACACTTTCATAAGCTTAAGTGCCTCCCATGAAACATACATGTGCACATAGAAGACTAACAGACACTAGTGGAGATATGGGCTACCTGTTTTAACAGATATGTGCGTTCATGTGTGGAGACACCCCGTTAAAAACCAACTGAAATTATAGCTCTAACTGCTCAGACATGGATGTAATATAATACGATCAACCGTTTACGTCTGTGATTCATCAGAAACATTAATGTTATTATTTATAACAACTAGAGTCATTACGACTTGCACTTTTCTACTGACATAAAGCTTGTTGGACAGTAAAATGCTGTCACATAGTAACACTATGTTGTCAGAGGTCTCTGATTTCCACCATCGTACCCAAATTATGACGGAAATTGTCCATTGTATTGCAGTCGAGTTCGGGATCTGGGTACGGAGTAAGGGATTTTTAACCGATTATTCAGTAGTGTCAGATGGGCAGCAATGCGCATAACCTACCAGAGTATTGTCCCTTGCTTGGAATTCACCGCGTTCATACAGCTGTTGCGGGTGTTTGCGGCCTCTCGAACGCGTTCTAGATTTTTACTGATGATTTTGACCTCTGGGCTGGGGACTTTTCACCCCGTATTGCATGATATATATATTTTTTCTTTACAGAGACAGGAGGGAAAATTTGGAAGCTGAAGCAAACGACAAATCCTCGAACGAGTAAGTAGATTTGTGGATGATAAAAGAATTAACGCTGTGGTTAAAGATGGCCTGAAAGTTAATTCCACGACAAAACTGAACAGCGCGAGGAGCATGTATAGATGTTGACTGTGCACAGCTGTCAGACATGACCCTATTTGTGGGTGAGGGCTAAAAATCTAAATTTAACGCCCCCATTTTCTGTCAAACTCATCTCTTCTAGCGTGCACATGTATTTTGTTAGCTTAACTCGTAATGCTGATTCTGAACTTGAACTGAACCTTTTATGACATCATACAAGAGTTTACCGCTCATAGTAATGGAGAACGTTTACATGGTAAACACTCCAGGCAATATCTGCAGACACAAGCTCTATATAAACGTCTAAACTTGCCAGCATAGAGTTGGAAGACAACGTTGGCCAACCGTGCGTATATAGATAAATCGTCACGAGTCTAAATTGCTTCTACACCGCTCTTACTGTTAGTGAATAACTCCTTGATGACAACGGACTGTGGATCAATCTCATGTGGCCATTTATTCAGTCTGACTTTTGTTGAAGACAGCATGTTATGCGGCTACAAATCATTCGATCAATAAATAAATTTCTTATCTTTTCTCGACGTAAAAACTCTTTTTCCCCAATTCTGGCTGCAGGGAGTAGTGAAATGTTTTCTTTTTTTCTCCATGGAACTAGCCACGTATACTGTTTCATCTTCGTTTACTCTTGTTGCAGACGGGAGATGAGTCATCTTACTGCCAACTTGCGGGAGGCCACGGTGGCAAAGCGCGGAATCTTTGATTGTGCTGGATTTTACGAGGAGTGTCACGCCTTCAAACACTGCTGTGAGCATTTCAAATGCAACCGGCCACACATCTTCACCTCGGGACACTGCATGCTTGACTTGTAGATCTACCTAGAACACCAGGCTTGACTGAATCGTCTTGATATAAAAAAGAAATTATGGCTTGAAAACCCATTGTGATTTATGTCATTAAACATGTCCCGTGGCTCGAAAAATCCATTTGTAAACCCATGAATTTGGTTATATATGTTTCGCCGGCTCTGAAAGCCTTTGTCATTCATGTGTTATTTTTTTCCTACCTGTTTCAATGGTCTGAACACCGTTTGTGAATCTGGCCAGTGTAATCATACATCCTTCCAGGCTTTTGAAACCATTTGTGATTTCTCGTCACAACATGTGACCTTTTGATAATACTAGTATATACACAGATACAATCTTTCATTTTTCTTCGGTTTGACTGCGGCTTTAAGTCGGTGTGTTTTTTTCAGGTATCTTACAAATGGAGATGTGGCATTACGGTTTCCCCTACCCACAAAATAACCACCGCCATGCAAGTAGAAAATCCTTGAGTAGGGCGTTAATATAAATACCAATAAGTATGAGTTGGGTCACACCAAACACATTGAAAATGGTACTTGTGTTCCCTCTCTTGGCGTCTAGCACTGCAAGATTAGATCAGGGAAACAGGACTGATCGGCCCGGTGTCAGTATATTGTGATTGAGTAGGATGTCGTGTGGGTATGATATTCCAATGGCGTTAGCACTTTGGCTACAAGGAATCGACCTGTGACACATAGAAACGGTAGGCCAATATACACATTCAAAATAACTCTACTTCGGCATACGTGGCGTGCATCAGCCATTGGGAAGAGAAAAACATTTACTCAACTTCAGCACATCTCCCTCTGTCGTCAGATAGCTGACAAAATGACTGAATACGACGTAAAACCCAAGTATACAAACAAGAGACCAGTTCTATTCTCCACAAGAAGAGAAAAAGAGAGTCCATTTGTCCATCGCCTAACATGAAGTTCACTGGTCGCTTGCCTTCTACCTGTTGGATGTATGTCGCGTCTTGTACTGTAGACGGCTCAAGCATTTTGTTGCTAGCCACTAACCGCTAGCTCTCCATATTTACAAGCAGCATGGATGTCTTTGATGGTGAAGAGCGGAGTTAAGATTGAAGCAAAATCATGGCTGAAAAGAGCCGGTTTTCGGTGGCCAGATGCCAATTACCACAACTCTGCGACGCGGGGGGTGGTAGTAATAAACTTATATCTTTATTTGACTGGTGTTTTACGTCCTGCTTAAGAATATTTCACTTATACGACGGCGGCTGCCATTATGGTGGGAGGAAACCAGGCTGAACCCAGGGGACTTGGCAACCACCCAGAAGCAAGGAGGACGATTGCAGAAACTATTGGGAGCCCCCCGCCTCTCCTGCTTGGGATAATTTCTACAGCACATCAAGCCATATGGTGTTCGCGCACGTAAACTTTTGCCAATTATTTATGTAGATAAACGGGCGTTCACATTCAGAGACAATTGGCCCAGCTCCTGACCCGGCTAATTTCTGCTGCACTTCAAGCCATATCGTTTTGGAGTACATAAGCATTTGCCAATTAACTCTGCAGACAGACACCCCTTCACATTCAGAAAAAAGCACACCTAAGAGATCAAGACTTACCACAACAGCCCCGGACAGGCCAGCTTGAGTAGGGACTTTGTGAAGATGCGCTTTGCCCAGATGCGGGAGAGACTCAAGGCTGTGAGCTACCAGTTTGAACACGCCTACCGTAACCGGAAAGCTGGTATGCAATACAGGATATACTGGAGATAGTTAGGTCTAGGTAGATACATATAATGCGGCTGGTTTCACCACCTATGCAGATCAAGTGAGCTATTTACGTCGCATAAGGAGGCCCTCAAGTGTATATCCCCAGTATGTTCTGTATTGCAAACCAGCTTTCTAGGTAGAGTACAGCATGTGTATCACACGGCGATAACCGTCTTAAGGGTTCGCTATAAAGACTGACCTATATACGTGTATACCAGAGCTGTATAAAGCACTGGCAATATATTAACCCCTCTATCCTGTATACCATTGGTTGGGGTTGACAAAATAAGTCTACAACCAGCCGGCGCCAATATAGAAGCATGCGGAGGCTATAAGTTACCGATTTTCCATGCGAGCTTAGATCTCAGTATCCTCCACAGCATGGCATTGTGGGATGGATAACTAGCATGTTTTTATCTGCTGAATACAGCGAAAATATTGGTTCTGGACAAAAACTAACGTGATATTCGTGTATTTCTGGGTAGGATAGTTACATTATATGAGGAATATATGTTTATGAGTATATGCTGAAAACATCCCACAATTTTTGTGTGTTCACAGTGGCTTGGCCGGTTAGCTCAGTCGGTTATAATAGCGGCTTCATTGGAAATATATGGAGAGGGTTTGCCAGCGAAAAATCCGGGTTTATCTCTCCTTCTATTTCCAGTAAGTCTTCTCACCACACTTCTGCAAATCGCTGCAACTTTCGACGTTTCGTCGGTAGAGAGACACGACGGGGAGCTGTCGAGACCTCGCTGGCTCTACCTGACACCATGTGTCGTTACCCCATGGGGTGAGGCTCTAGCGTAAACCCGGACAGCCACCCCATGGGGTGAGTACTGTGGAAAAGGGCTTACATACCAGGCTTTTCCTTTAGCTCCGGCGCGCAGATTGGAGGTTTGAGCCATGTGTAGGAATTTTTATTTCATCGTGATATTTTCTTCGCACTTCACAAAAGTGGAAGACTCATGGCTCAGTCGGGTCTGGTTTACCATTTAGATCTGGTTCACCTGGTTTAGATCATTTACATCTCTGAAGGTGGGGATGACTGAAATTTTTATTGGGAGCCTCCTCGTTAACCAAGGAGTCACCCAGCCCATTTTGTGCAGCACATCAAACCATATGGTGTTCCCGTACATAAACTTTTGCCAGTTATTCATGTAGACAGACACCCGTTCACATCTACAACATGTAAAAGAGGAATAAGGGACACCCCACCACCCTCGCCGGCCCGATCTCTCCATTTAGATACCCAAGCTATTACTGATACACTAATGCAATCAAGGGACACAACACATTCTCCTGGCTCACATTAAGCTCAACAATGCTCTGCGGTAAAAGCTGAATTGGTGGTTTCTGTAAGGTTCACCTGGCAAGGCCTCGTAAGGGCTCATCCCCACAGCCTTGCCGAATTTGTAGGGTCGGCATTACTAACAAAGGCTCTCTCTCGCGTGCGAATATCGAAATGCGTGGCAGTGTGATAAGAGGGCAGTGCAGAAAGAATTTGTAGGTCTGGCCGCCATTGAAATTCCCATTTAAAGACATTCCTAAATGTGGTATACCCAGCGAACAGCAGCATGACGGCTATGGATGACTTGGTCGAAGAGATACTTACAGAGTACGAACCTGGGTATATTCTCGATGAACCTATTCCGGAATACGCCGAAAACCGCCTCAATCGGGCGCTGAGGCCACAACGGCCATTCATCGACAATTCTAAATTATAAGGTCTCTCCCCCCGTCCATCTGCCGGCTGAAGACTGGGTTGAGATTCTGAACGATGCCAAAGACGAGTTTGAAGTCGATGGCGCCACTGTGATCTTCATGTAGCGGATGGAAGTGGGGGACCCACTTGACATAGGTGATATCGAAATCGTTGATGGTATACATGCTAGAGCCAGCCGCCTGGCCTTGGACGCTCGCATGTGAGACGAGAGGGCGGCTCAGCTTCCCACCGCGCTTCCTGAGGGGGACGAGTTCATACTCCTAATGAAGTTCCAGCGTGAGGGGAACGAAGGCGACTGGGTTGTTGAAGAAAATTTTGACCTAGTCCGCGTTGAGAGGAAAAAGGGTCAGGGTGTCATCAAGATCACGGGGGATAGCAAACCAGGCACTCTGACTGTAATCGACAGCGTGTTCTATCAGAGCGCCCACCTTATCACCGCGTTTGTGTATGGGATCTATCCTGTCAGAGACCCAGACAATGCCAACCTCGCTCCGCTAAGAGATTGCGACCTCAACCGTGTGGTCCAGAGAGCCGTGGAGTACTTAGAGGGCGCCTTGAGAGGTCAGAGGCGTACCGCATCTAGACGAGTCAAAATCCAAGAGTTGGAGGAGAGGGTGCATGAAACGGGCGCTACGGTCGATGATGTGACTCAACTGGAAAAGGCCCTTAAAAGGGCTATCACCCTGCCGGACATTGCCGGCGAGGATATCTACAACAGTGGGAAGTACAATGGCTCGCATAGCCAAGTAGAGCTCATCTGCCACAATAGCCACGCTTGATCCAAAGATGTCCACTTCCCCCAAACCAGAACGGCCCATCCGGCAAGCTATCCAGGGCGAGCCCTTAACTGTCTGGCTGTTATGTGGGCAAGGTAGGCAACTCGCTGTAGACCAGTTCGTCTTACAGGGCGGCCGTACCTACTGGACACAGGGGGCTAACGAGAGGTTCCAAGCTATCTGCACCAAGCTAGGTAGTCCCGAACTGGCCGAGAGAGCCTTCGGACAGAATCACGCGGCCAGCATTATGGCCAAAGAAAACAATGGCTGAAAGCCAGCCGCAGCCAATCTGCTCGACATCCAGAAGGTCTGCGTCTAGCATTTCTACGGCGGGCCCTCAAACATGATGAACTGCGAGACCTGAGACATAGTAAGTGTCGACATGAAAGCCTGCTACCCTGCCTCGTTTCAGGGAGAAGGCAAAACTAAGCCCCACTTTGAACGTTTTGGACACCCAACCCACACCATGACTCGTGTAGCCATCAACAGTTTCCTTCCCAAAGACATCACTACAGGCTTCGCCGAGGTCCAGGAGAGGGAGTTCACAAACTGCCATCCTGTCATCCCAGCGTAGTTTCTGAAGCATTTCGCAGAGAATGGATGGGCCCCGACACAGCTTCTTGCCTTCCTGACACAATCTGGCCTTCTCACATCCCTCAAGGTGCGTGAAGCAGTCATCACCTTTAAGAAACAGACCAAGGTGTCGCTCTCTGAAGATCGTAATCTTCGGCAAATTCACTCAGGACAGCAAGACTGACGGAAAAAGACTAACACGACGACTTGTGACAGACAAGGGTGAACTTGACTTGCTTGTGCGAGATACCCGCCAAAGTCGCGCCCTGGTCGGGGCAAAAATAAAATGGCCACTCGGTCCCTTCCTCACATACTACGATGGTTCACAACCCAGGTACACCTCAGGGCCTCAGTGTTGGCTTATACCCACACCAACCTCCTCTCTATACTTTCGAGGTTCGAAAGCGAGGAAGCTGCCCGAGTGGCCACCAATTTCACCTATGTGAAGAAAGCAGCAAATGCACAAATGCACAAAGCTCGAAGGGATTGAGACGTATGTGAAACATAAGGTCTGCAGCTGCAATGAAGCAAGTTGTGTCTATTGTCTCACAGGGATAACGCGTTCTTCCTCCAGTTTCCCGAGCCAAGTGGAGCGACAAGAGAGAAGGGCTATACATGCCCATGGAACATGAAGCCTATCTCGCCAAGCCCGAATGTCGAAGCCAGCAAAAGGAGATGCCAGACTCTTCTGCACCACGTCGCGATGACCCTCTGACCAGACACCAATTGAGCTATCTGAACGGCGGTGGGGGGAGGGACAAAACGACACGATTCCCTGGTCTTCACCTCGACCCACCGTCTGGCCAAAGAGATGCGTTCCAGAGGGGTCAAGGCCCAGACCTCTCACAGCTTCTTCCGTTGGAGTGGTCAAACTGATTAGACGCAGGAAAGAATGGGTCAGCGGTTCATCCCCCGAGGTGATCATCTGGGGCGAGGTATGCACCGTGCCCCGGCCTATTCTGGGAGATATTCGAGATATTCCTCGATTGGCTTGAAAATAGGGGTATCCAAATCATCTAATCCGGCGATCAGGGTCAAGTACCCCAGACAGCTGGCGAGATGCCTCACAACTTGTTGTGTGAGAATGCTAACTACTACGAGTGGGTCGAAGAAGAATATGGGGCAAAAGGGCCGGCCCTAAAAACCCTCAAAAAGCTATCCGCCTGCAGCCAGACAAGATTCAGTGTCAGGAGATGAGAAAAACGCTCCCCAGCTGCCTTGGTTGGGGTAAGTTCTTTTGAGTTTGGAAGCGAGGAGACCTCATCTTGACGTCGAGACAGAAAGTCCAAGACCGAACACAGGAACTGCTTTTCCAGCACCACGAGGTCTACTTCCCACACGCATCGCTGCCCCTGCAGGAAGCGAAACATACAAGTCCCCGTCCCAGGCACATACTGCAGAGAAGAGCTGGTACTCAACGACATCGTCGATGTCAGCATAGAGGCACCAGAGGCGACTATTCAAACTGATGACTGGCGCAATGGTTATGCCCTCACAGTTCACTCGAGCCAGGGCCTCACCATCAAAGACCCTCTCCACAAGTCTGGATCATCGATGATTACCTCGAGTGGTGCCTTATCAAGAATGGAGTATCTCAGCCAGCTCGAAAGGGTAGTCTGTCCCCGGAGGAGGGTTCCAAGGGAAGAGAACCCACCGAGCAGGAGCTCTCCAAAACCATCCAGAGAAAGTTGGTGGGCTAAAAGCGCCAGGACCAAGCCAAGGGGCTCAGGTTTATCCTAAATGTCGATCGCATCCTGCATCTCAAGGAGCAGCAAAATAACCGTTGTGCCGCGTGCAATATTAAGCTCCTATGAGCTTACCAACCAAAGGATACCCAGCAGTTCAGTGTGGACCGGTTGGAGTACTCCAGGGGCCACAGTAATGATAACATTAGGTTGACCTATCTAGAGTGCAACCGAAAAAGGGGATGCGCAGTTCTCAACGCCTGAAGACCCCATCCGGCGGGGGCTGCGTGTCGCG
Source organism: Acanthopleura granulata (assembly GCA_016165875.1). NCBI lineage: Eukaryota > Metazoa > Mollusca > Polyplacophora > Chitonida > Chitonidae > Acanthopleura > Acanthopleura granulata. The sequence continues at coordinate 587,926 of JABBOT010000049.1, forward strand.
GGGCACCATGAGAAGTTCCTCGTGGACAAGCCCTGCTGCGGGCCATCTAGCAGATAGTAAAACACAGGCTCGTCAAGTTTAGTTACGGAGCGTCCAAGCCGATACACATCTAGGGACCACACTGGATCCGTCGCGAGACGGCGACCACCCTCAAGTTTGTTACAGTTAGCGATGTTCAATATCGACACAGTGTCCTCCTCTCAGTGTGCCTGGACAATCAAGAAGGCCAGTGCGAGGTCGTCCTACTAGATATGACCTTGCACCCACTCTTGGCCAATGTCGAAGGTCGTGCCACGCTTCTTTTAACACCGTCTGTACCCTTGACGAAGAAGTGTTCCGGCCTTTGGGTGCTAAACTGGAACTGAACAAAGTTACTCGTAGTGTGCGGCTGGGATTAAAAAAAAGTGATGTGTTTATTCACGAAAGAAGGTGTCTTTGGGGGGATCCGCAGAACCACCGAAGTTTAGTGAGCTCGCCGATGTGGATGTTGAAGCTCCGAAAGCGCTAGAAGAATTGGTTCTATCTCCTGAATTCCCCAAATAAAAATATGCTAGTCATCCATCCCACAATGCCATGCGGTAGACATGGCGTCAAAAACTGAGATCTCAGCTCACATGGAAAATCGTTAACTTATAGCCTCCACATGATTCTATATTTACACCAGCTGGTTGTGGTCTGTTTTTTCAACCGTTAGAGCTAATGGTTTACACGATAGAGGGGCTAATATATTGCCAGTGTTTTACACAGCTCTGGTATGCACGTATATAGGTCAGAAGACTGTACTCTACCTGGAACGCTGGTATACAATACAACATATAACACACTGTGTAAACTTTATTTACCTAGTTATATAAATATAAGGCATCTGGTCTCGCCAGCTATGCAGGTCAAGTGGCTCTCAATCGAGCTATTTATATTGCATAAGGAGGTCCGCTGGTGTATATCCCCAGTATATCCTGCATTGCATACCAGCTTTTGGCTTCCTGTAAGCGTGGTCGAACTGGTAGCCCGAGTTCAGGCTGGCCTGTCCGGAGGTGTTGTGGTAAGTTTTGATCTCTTAGTTGTGGTTTTTCTGAATGTGAACGGGTGATGTGCTTGATGTGCTGCAGAAAATAGACGGAACATAGGATGGGTGACTGGGTGGGGGGAGGCTCCCAATAAAAGGTACAAGCGCCCTCCATGCTGCTTCTGAGTATGGACATTCCGTTTGTCTGGTCTTGTATGGTGTTGTAAAGTTTATGTAGAATATACACAGCTATAACCCACCTGACCCCGATTGAGGTCAGAATGAGTATATTGGATAAGCGTGAAGGACACATCTTATAGCCGACTTGCGAGTAATACTACAAGTACATCGGTCTCCGGTATCCCATCTCTCTGTCGAAAGCTGTAAATGGCGGATAGTTTTTTTCATGAAAGATGCACGAGCTTCGTCCTGTCTCTGTTGCACTAACTCTCCTTTCATTTTCTTAACTAATGAAATCGAGTTATGTGCTGTACCCACTCGAATCTGTTGTTTCATTTCTCGATGTTTTTCGTCTTCACCGAGTATTAACTGAAACTCGGTATCCGAAATCTTACCGTCAATCAGCTCTGTAGAAGCACGGTCGGTGATGCTATTGAGCTTACTCTCAGCCAGTAAGAGAATTTCGTTGTGTTTGTTACCTTTGATGAACAGGCGCCGACTATCAAACTTACCCACACCACTGAAAGGCCGCAGGTTATGGCAGTGCTTTCCATGCCTTTACCTATAGGCGTCGCAATTATCGTGCACAACATCTCAGACACATGCAATGCCCAGACCCATCCTTAACCATGAGTAGCGCGGTATCAATACCGCGACTGTGGTATTTTTTGTATAGAGCAGCCCTGGCATTTCCTTTGCCTTCTAGCTCTTTTTTCACAGTGCTAATATGTTGTAATCTATACTCGCGCGGCTCTACACTAGAGGGGGGAGGCAGGTGGATCTAATGCTGGATACAGTTGCGCTATATTTATGTAGACGACGCCGTTAGAATGTTTAATTCTAAATCCGGTATGGATTGAAAACTTTCTCTTAACAGTTTCAACTGAACGCCATGCTCTAGATTTATGCGGTTAAACCGCACCTTTTGTGGCGTAACAGCCTGGACGTTGTCTAACCTGATGAGCTCCTTCAGGAACAATTTTTACAACGATCGTTACACTTTCACCGGCATGCCGCTGCAGCTACCCGATCTTTATATCAGGAACTGGAGGATTATTACCCAATATAATATCCAGAATGATTACGGAATGCCGGGGTACCACGCCAATGTGGTGAAATGGAGTGCTGATACCAATGAAATGCCTGTTCCCTGGTGGAATGAAGACTGTACTGAGGCTATTCGAAATCGTAAACGTTTAAAAAATCGTGCAAGGCGTACTCGTTTATATGATGATATTTTACTTTTTAAAAGAACAAAGGCTGTTACATAGAGAGTTATCTAAACGGCTCAGAGAGATTACTGGCGGCAATACTGCTCCAGCATAACAGAAAATACCAGCATAAAGGCAGTTTGGAATAAAGTAAATTCAATTACCGGTAAACAGAAGTCGAATACTATATCAGCTATTGTTTATAATAATGTTAATTTTGTCACTGATTTTGACAAATCCAATATTTTAGTTCACTTCTAGTAATTATGCTCCTGAGTTTATTTCACACAAGAGAGATATAGAGGAAATACATTCGTTTGATAACATTGTTTTTAATGATATGCCAATTAATGATAACTTTTTCTAACTTGAGCTGAAACAGGCCCTGTCTTCATCTTTCGATTCGTCACCGGGTGAGGATGCAGTTACTTATTGCATGTTGTATAATTTGCCTCACCATTGTATTACTATATTATTATTGTTATATAATACTATTTGGTCTAGTATGAGACTTCCTGTCAAATGGAAACAGACTGTAGTTGTGATTGTCCCCAAGCCAGGCAAGGACCCAACAGTTCCATCGTCCTACAGGCCTATAGCCCTGACGTCTTGAATGTGTTAGATTATTGAGCGCATGATGAATTTTGGATTGATGTGGTTTTTAGAAAATCATAATATCCTCCGTCCTGCCCAGAGTGGTTTTCGTAACAAACGATGTACAACTGATCATGTGGTGAATTTAGAAACCTCTCTCATGCACTCGTTTAAATGTAAAGACTATTTACTCGCTGTTTTCCTTGATATTGAAATGTATGATATGGTATGGAGAATCGGAATATTAATTAAATTACATAACATGGGTATTGGTGGGAAAATGTTGAGATGGCTGAAAAACTTCCTTTCAGGGCGCTTTATTAAAGTTCGGGTGGATCGTGGATATTCTCGCCTGGTCCCTGTGGAGAACAGGGTCCCTCAAGGCAGTGTATTATCTACCACATCATTCAACATCGCCATAAATGACCAACCTAATGCCATTTCATCCAACTTAAAGAGTGCCTTATTTGCAGAAATAATTTTTGACAAATCTATGTGGTTTTAGGTAAAGATCTCTCGCCTGTTGCATTAAATATATACAGCAAGGCCTGAACGATATCATGAAGTGCAGTCTCCAGTGGGGTTTTAAGTTTTCTTCTGTAAAAACGGAAGCCGTGGTATTTTCAAGGCGTCATATTGGTAACGTCTCACTTACACTGAATAATTCATTAGTGAAAATTTCCCCTTCTTTTAAGTATCTTGGTGTTATATTTGAAAGTCGACTTACCTGGACGAAATATATTGAATATTTAATAAACAGTTGTTATAAAGTAATCAGTGTAATGACGTGTGTTTCGGGCAAGTCTTGGGGAGCTGATAGAAAATCGTTATTATTATTATATCGTTCTCTTAAAAGCAAAATTAGATTCTGTTCAGTGTGCAGCGCTGCGGATATGTACAGGAGACATGCGCACCACACCACTCAACGTAATGCAGATATTCTATAATGAGTGGCCATTCCACATCCGTCGGCGTCTGCGCACCCTGAAATTTTCTCTCAGACTAAAATGTGCTATTAACAATGCTTAGTCTCATTTACTTGAACCCTCCTTTTATGATAGTCTTCATGATTTACAAGATAATTCTGGCCTACCATTCAGTTTGAGAGCAAAGAAGGCTTCGGCAGATGAAGAATGTGGGAATTTTGATACGCAGTATTCACGTGTCCCTTCTTTCCCTCCTTGCAGTATACACTCCCCTGCTATATATACTGCCCTACATGAGAGTGTGAGCAGATAATATACATGTTTCTTTAGAACGTACTAAAGAATATTCAAACTCGCATCTTTCTCAGTACCTGGATGTTTATACCGATGCTTTCAAGTGCCCTGAGAGCCAAAGAATGGGTGCTGCTTTTGGTCTACCAGAAATGAAGTATGCCAAATCTTTCAGGTTATCTAATTTTGTTTCTGTTTTCACGGCAGAACTTACAGCTATTATTTGTGCTCTTCATTTTTTACTGGAACTGAAACCTTGCAGGGCGGTTATTCTCACAGATTCTCTGTCGTCTTTGCAAGCTATGTCAAATTATGCCTGGTATAAATCTTTATATCTTGTTTTTGAAATCTTACATTTATGTACTACTCTCAGTTACCACGATGTTTCTATTTGTTTCGATTGGGTTCCGGCTCATGTCGGTATAGCGGGGAATGAGTGGGCAGATTCCTTGGCAAAGAAAGCTTTATCCTTTGCTGACATATCCTTTCACATACCACTAAGTATTAACGAAGTTATGAATGACATTAGGCCTAAGTTTGTTGGCATTTGGCAGCTGGAATGGGAGCAGCCTGATAAAGGGATTTTTTTTATGGATATAACAGCTCTGTTTCGTCTAATTTGTCCTTTTCCCTAGGTTCTCGGCGAGACGAAGCGCTGGTTTTCCGACTTATTTCTGGATATATACATTTAAATACCTACTTACATAGAATTAATTCTGGTTTATGTGAGGTATATTTAGTTACTGATGATATTGCCCACCTCCTGTTTACACGTACTCGACACTCTGTCCCTCGACGTTTGTTGTGCCGAGATTTATGTTATATTGGCTTACCGCATTTTACCCTCGCCTCTATTTCACAGCCGCCAACTAATCGTAACAAAACCTTTCAGCCTTTGGCCAATTTTTTTCAATGATGTCAGTGCTTTTAATTTACCAATAAAATCTAGCCAGAAGTAACGTGAATGCATTTTAAACACGTGTGGGAATATTAATGATTATCTATATGCATGTATTTATAAATATCCCTGGACAAGTCAACCCGTTTTTATAGTGATTGTTGTGTTTTATCCAGAAAGGAACCTATCTGGGCTGATGTATTTTATCCTCTTTGTGTCATCTGTATATGTTCTTCAGCTATACTCAATACAATCTATGTCCATTCATGTTGTAACAACCTGACATTCTAACGCCCTCCTTTCCTTACGATCTACTCTAACACATATATAGGCCTTACACCTTCCTCTTCTATTTGAATGTATTTGAATATATTGCTGATAATATTCAGTAAGGATCACATATATGGGTTTTTGTTTTGTTTTTGTTTTTTTTGCCGTTGTTTGTTTGGGTTTTTTTTATATACTCCGCCAAGCCCAAAACTCAAGCTGCTCAATAAATCGTTTATTTACCATGTATTCACCTGTGTGCTGTATTGTAGTCATGAGGTGACATATAGCACATAGATGTATACAATAATTACAATATTAAGGTCTAGTTCGCTTCCAATCAAGAACTTCTTGTTTTCTATGTGATCTGCCGACAGAAATCTCAATATTGTACTGATATAGCACACATCGGCCCCTTGGGCCGGAAAAGAGGCAATACAAATCCCCCTCCCCCTTTCCTGTGCCGACTCCAGTAATACCGAGACCCGTGCCAGCAGCGGTGACTCCTGTTTCACCGAGGTTACCGAGAGAGCACGATGAAGAAAAGGTGGCGTTAGTAATACATAGCGTCGCTCTCGGGCTTGCACTAATCTGGTCACGCTAGATTTGCCTGAACGGCCGCGTAAATGATTCCACCTGTAACCATCACCAGGGCCCAAGTATTCTCCGGAACCCAGTTCACAGTACTGCCAAAAGAGCCGAGAAGACAAGAGACAATGCTGCTTATAATAACTGGCAGAGCCGCAGCGGCTTTACCGTCGAGCTTAGCCAGAAACCTGCCCAAGGCCCGCAGGTGTTTTTTTACCCACTCCTTCAGACCGCCCTTGTCGGTTAGCTCAGAAGGTGGAGTTGGAGGCGCTGGCCATGCAGAGCCCCCGGTAAGCGCAAACACCAATGCTCACGCGATAAAAACCAACGCAGTTAGGATGCTGGCTATGATGGCTTCCTGTTCGCGGAACAAAATCCGACTTCGTTCGACAAGAGTTGTGTCCTCAGGAAGAACATGGCTGATCGTTTCCCTGATCCAGTTGATTTGAGTGCGCAGAGCTGCATGGGTCGCAGAGGCAACCTAAAGGCGAGCCGCTCTTTCATCCTTAAGAGCTTGCAATTCTTCTGCAATGCGGCGCCTGGAGATCTCATCGGTAGCCTCATCAAGTTCTCTTTCTTTCAAAGGAATTTACTCGTTCAGTGCAGTTATTGTAGCAAGATAGCTTGTGTGCTCCCCTCTGAAGGTGTGCAGTGTCTTATTAAGCCCCAGCAACTCGCGTGGGGGCAGTGAAGGGTCACCATATGTGCTGAGAGCGCCTTTAATCTGAGATTCAGTCAACGTGGTTTCGATTGTTGCGACCGCTTCAGATCTTTCCTGCACCGCTTGTTCCACATTCTCTCTAGCCGCGGCTTTACCTAGGTCATCCTTAGCTTTCTGAAGAACGGTCAAGAGTTTTGGGGCAGCGTGCCTCGCTTCCAATAAAAAAAACCCAAGGTCATCCCCCGCAAACCCCAGCCCCCAAACCGCCTCTCTTGTGTCGATAGCGCGAGTGGCTTGCCTGTAATTTTGCTGATAATCTCAAAGTTGGGAAAAGGCACAAGGCGTAGTCGATTATTGACCAGCTCGAAATTAGAATAATATTTCCCCGCTGCCTGGGTAACCCCGTGTTGTTCCTCTATGGCCTTGTAATAGTCATATACGGCTGTGAGTGTGAGCCCACGTGCAAGTGATTGTGTGTTTCCCTCTCTTTGGCTGGGTTGCTAAACTCCTGAAGAGAACGAGGTCTCTTGCGTCCACGGATTATTTGTTTCATCAATATCAATGTCATCTAAAGGATACAATCTAAAACCCGCCATTGCATTGAAGAAATGATATAGTCTTGCATTAGTTCATAATATCTACAAGAATAATTCGTTGTTAAATAAACATGAGTCAACTCCGTGAACAATTTGGGTTCAAAAGTGTGCGTCAGTCGGTCGTCGTGACGAGCAACCTCAGCACGATTGACCAGAACCGACAGCTTCTTGTTCGGTTCCCAAACCTCGGCCCCAAACAGTAGTCTACAATTTGGGCCGTGCTGTGGTAAAGAAAACCACGGTAAGGATCAGAGGGAATTAGGTGATGTCGATCGATGACAGTGACGTCTACCACTGCTTACATGGACCTTTGGAAGACGGCCAAGGAGAGAGAGGATGCCCAGTACCAGGACATCGAAACTATCCAGAACAAGAACGTCACCCGAATCCGGGTCGGGGCTGAGGATAATGACGAGACTGTAGCCAAAGACATAGCCTTTGCAGAGGCCTGTAGCAACCCATATTACATTCTACCAGTCGTCTCTGGGGGACAGGCTCGAATACGAGCTAACCTTTAACGACTACAGCCGCGTCATCCGGGCCTTAGGGGATCCCAGTGCCAGCTACACCATCGAGAACATCAGCCTGGAATACGAGATGGTCGCCCAGTGCGAGCTCGCCCGGATGATCCGTAACCGGTACGCCAGCCGCCTGGCCATAATGTACGACCGCGTGCTCCGGCACGGCAAAATCAGCCATGACAAGAGCGATACCTTGTCAAAGATTAACCTCAACGTACCCGCCCGCATTGAGAAAGACATCTTGATGCTGTTCGAAGACACAAGAGCGGCATTCAAGTTTAAGATCGAGGCTTTCTACAACCTCAAAAAAACCACAGTGGAGTTGACAACCTAGGTGATTCCCAACCATCTGTAGAGCCAAGGCCCTCACGTCTACCGGCATTGGGGCCAGGGAAAGAAGTTCTTTGCAGCCGACAGCAAGCGCTATCCCGATGTGACCAAGGTCGCAAAAGACCTAGCGGTGGCGGACGTGGCCCTTGCCTCCAAGCATGCCCTGTGGCGGGACCTCCTCTCCACTGACGACGATCATCGGGCGGCGCACCGAGACCGCCAGTGAGGGGATGACCATTCAGATCATGAAAATAGTAGAGGAGGGGGGCGCTTTGAGAATTTACGTTTATGTGGTCATGGACGCATAGCTCAACATCAAGAATTTCCGATACGTCACACCTCTGTTCTAGTAACCTCTGGCCCAGGGGCCCCATTCGGCGATTATCTGCGAAATGACGGAAAATCCTTTTCACACTTACCTCCTGGAGGATCCCTACCTTTTCAACATATTATTGTCATGTGTCCCACTATACGGTGCAATCGGGGGTATCAAGAGTGTCCCTGGGAATTGAGCCACCCAGAGGTCTATGTCGTATACCGAGGTGAAAGGATCCTTGACTACCTCCGTGCCTTCTACCAGCTGTTCAAAGGCCAGCGCACCCTATGCATCATTGACGGTTGATCGGCCACAAAGGCGCTTTGCAGGAACAGGCAGAAGCCCCTGCTCCCAATCTCACGCTTCTGTACGGTGAAATTCTTGCTGTGCTGGCAGGGAGGAGGCAGGGGGCAGGCCAAACGATATCTCGGGAAGAAATGTACCGTGGACCAAATTGACTCGTGCGACGAGGTCGAGAAGCTCTTGCCCGTTACGAGGGAAGACTAGGCACTGGCATAACGAAAACGATAGGGCAGGCTGCACTACAATTGTACTAAGGAGTGCCCAGCATGTTTTTTCCAATCCCAAGCGAGAAGCGACCGGCGCCTTAGCGCAACCTGGCGGCCGACCCCTTCGTTGGACATGCGATTAGTATAAGTATTAGTGCTTCCTGTGTGCTCTATCATCGCTACGGCATGTTGCTAGTGCAGCTAACCGCTACCCTTACTGCAACCAGGCACTGCCAGTTTGGATAAAAGTTCCCTAAATGACCAATCAACGAGAGCGGAGAACTCCACTCTTCCTTTGGAGCACCAAGCGAACCCGCCTGAGAGGACACGTCCGGTGGACAGAGTGACAGACCAGAAGAAAAGTAAAGACCAGAGGAAAGTTGCGGCCGGGGGTGCCGGCGCCGCTGCCAAAAAGGTCAAACATGAACGACTGCTTGAACAGTTTTGGGCAGCCAAGGAATCAGAACAGTATGGTGTTTCTGTTGCTGCTGCTAAAACAGGACAACATGAGGCCCCAGAACGGAGAGAGCCTGTTTCAGGGGCTCCTGGTGTTGCAAAGCAGGTCAACTGGACCCCATATATCATTGGGGTAGCCGGACTGCCGGTGTATATTATATATGTACTCATCACCAGCAGCTGTCGCCTCTTCCTGTTGCGGGGAAACTACAGAAAACAGCACCAGCCGCCTATACTGTCTCCCCCCCCCCCCCGTCTTCTCAGCAATTGAAGGTTTCCACCGACCCTCTGCATATGGAATAACAACATGACAACTCCAACCACCGACAGAATGATGCTCGTAAACGCGCTGTATCACAGGGCAGTCGCCTCTGGCTTAGCTATGGGATACTCCAAATTGGGTAAGATGGTCATTGGAGGTGTCCCTCCCAAGACTTCACCCCCTCCGTGATATCAGGATGGTGGTCATGGACGTGGCTATGGCGATGGCGACCAAGGACATGGTAATTAAACAAGGGATCATTCCAGCAGATATTAAGTAGAAATGGCCTCGATCGCTATGATGGTTGGAGGCGCTCTCCCAAATGCGCTTACTTTCTCAGGTAGTAACTTTCTCTTCTCAGTTCTTCGAAGTCCTGGGTGATGCGGAGCGCAAATGCCTGAATAAAGCTATAGAAGAGCCCCAGGCGGCTCAGGCGGCGTGGTCTCAAAACAGAACACAGCGTCTAGACTGGATTGATGGCGAATTTCGTCGACAGGAGCACGCAGAGCGCACATTTCGCGATGTCTACACAACCATGGGCGAGTACGCTCAATTCACGGGGAAAACCCTTAACCCCACAGGGCCATAATCTGTCCTAAACGATTTCTATGCATCATCGGAGGGCCAAAAAGAACGGGAGATCGTCTTCATTCTCCTCGGGGTGGGCTGGTCACCTACAATCTCGCCGAGTAATCAGAAATAACTGTGTTGGAGCTCTTCGCCGTGATGGCAGTCACAACATGAGTAATGAGGCCAGGGTTATTTTTTCCTTACCATTTGTATATACCGCTTGGATATATCACACTGCGTTATGATGACTTTGCCCGAAGAGCTATGCTCCGCGGTTCAAGAGGCTGACTACTGATATAGCCCATGTACTGATTGATAGCGCACAAAGGTTGCTCGATCTCTGGCGGCAGGACGAAAACACCGCCAGTAGGGCCAGATTCATGCACCCTCCCCTCCCACTCTTGGATTTTCTGACGCCTCGTGGGAGTGAGGTCTTGATGCCCTTGACTCTCTCGGCCACAGAGTTGAGGTCGCCATCCCTCAGTGGGGCTAAGTTGGCAGGGTCTGGATCTGTGACGAGGTAGAACCCATACACGACCGCGGTGACTGGTTAGGTCACGTTCTGATATAACACGCTGTCAATCCCAGTTAGAGCGCCTGTCTTTGCCCCTCATGAGATCTCAGAGATAGTCTGCACCTTTTTACTCTCAGCCCGGACTGGGTCAAACTTCAACCACCCAGTTGCCTTCGTTCCGTCGACTCAGCAAATTGATTCGGAGTAAGAAGTCGTCCTCCTCAGGAAGCGCAGAGAGAAGCCCAGCCGCCATCGAATCCATCATGCGGGCATCTAGAGTCAGTCGGCCGGCTCTATTATGTATACCACCGGGGATTTCAATATTGCCGTTGTCGACTGGATCCCCCTATTCTACCCGCCACGTGGAGAAGACCGCAGTTGCGCGATCGACTTCAAACTCGTCTTTGGTATCGTTCAGAATCTCAACCTAGTCTTCAGTCGGGAGACGGATCGGAGGAGGGACCTTATCATCTATGTCGATGAATGGCCGTTGTGGCCTCAACGGCCGATGGAGGCGGTCTTCGGCGTATTCCGGAATAGGTTCATCGAGAATATACCCAGGATCGTACTCTGTAAGTATCTCTTCGACCAAGTCATCCATAACCGTCATGCTGCTGTTGGCTGGGTATACCACATTTAGGAATGTCTTTAAATGGGAATTTTCATGGCGGCCAGACGTACAAATTCTTTCTGCACTGCCCTCTTATCACACTGCCACGCATTTCGATATTCGCATGCGAGACAGAGCCTTTGTTTGTTAGTAATGCCGACCCTACAAATTCGGCAAGGCTGTGTGGATGAGCCCTTAGGAGGCCTTGCCAGGTGAACCTTACAGAAACCACCATGGTAGCCTTTACCGTAGAGCTTAAAAGTGAGCCACTTGCATGTGTTGTGTTCCTTGGGCATGTTTATTGCATTAGTGTATCAGTAATAGCGTGGGTATCTAAATGGAGAGATCAGGCCGGCGAGGGTGGTGGGGTGTCCCTTATTGCTGTGGCTTTTATCTCTGAATGTGAACGGGTGTCTGTCTACACAAATAATTGGTAAAAGTTTATGTGCGCGGACACCATATGGTTCGATGCGCAGCAGAAATTAGCCCGAGCAGGGGCTTGGGGGCTCGCGGGGGGGGGGGGGCTCCTAACGGTTTCTGTATTCGCCCTCCCAGCTGCTCATCCGCACGTTGCTGGCAAAGCTTCACACGTGGAGCCGGGCTGGGCATGAGCTCACAACGACCATATTGGTGAGAGGCTCCTGTGTCAATACTCTTTGCTACCGCGTTAAATCCCTTGGCGATGGGGGCCCCCAGGTGATAATAATGTGCCTGAGTCTCAAGCGTTTCTACACGAGGCGTGGGTATATATCTGGTATGCGGACAGAATTTCTATAACTCCTATTTCCCTTCCTGGTTATTATATGCTCAATAAAGCCCACTTCAAACAGACAAACAGATAGAATAACCCACAGAGATCCTTTTTTCAGCTATCCGGTTACAGTTTTCAGTTATCAGTTAAAATCAGTTATCCAGTTACTTAATGATTTCTAAAGAGGTGATACATTTGGTTTCGCAGTAATATGGGAGTAACAGGGGAACCCCCAATCATTGCCTGATGATTTTCTTTAGCAGCTGGAGAAAATGCACGAATCGGTGGAACGGAATAACAAAAACCTTTAAATCCGGCGGGTGTACAATAAAAGCAAAGTTAACATTGCACCGTTACATTACAGCAGATAGGTATGAATAGACGGTAGAGTCACGAAGTGTTAAAAGCCTTTTATCCGGTGTTGTAGACCAGTAAAGCGTTGCAGAGTTCTATACGGTAAAGCAACTGGTTGTTTGTATTGATCCAAAAAACGCACAAAAGCAAAAATATCACTGAATAGTTACAAAAGCCGTGGGATACAGTAAATACCACACAAAGAGTAACCCCATTAACCAGTACTGAAGAAAATGTATGTAAAGCTTAGCCTGATATCCCCAAGACAGTATCGTTACCGAGCTAGGAATATAAGACGAAGAAGACACAAACGGGCAATTTTAGAGTTATCACTAAGTCCTGGGAAAGATCTTTAATTCATTTATTTGTTTATTTAGTTATGTACCTCTTCAATATAATATTTCCCATCACGAACACGCTTGCGTGTTTAATGGCTGACAGATTTTCTCTGTAAGTCACAACTGGATTTAAGCACGAATTTCCATCCCCGAATGCCAGCACCTCACCAAATGATCTGGACGAAAATTTCACCGGAAAGGCGCTCCCGTCACACCTGTGCGTTTCCTACAGCCATAAACCTGACTGTTGCTTTATCGGTAAGAAAATCCCGAGTATGACATTATAATTGTCAATCAAATCAGTGACGGTTGTCGTCATTAGACCTATAAAGCCAGTTAGCACCTATAAGTATTTATTTATTTATTTATTTAATAAAATAAAGCATTACGGTAGGAGGAAACTAGGAAGAGCCCGAGAGAAACCCGCGACCATTCACATGTCGCTAGCGGACATCCCCTCATACGAATGAAGATGATAGTTTGTAATAAGTCATCTGTGGGCATGCGCAGAATGGGTCATTGTAAGGGTACTGTCGGAGAGTAAAAGTGATAACAAATGACTTGTTCAACTCTCAGACAGCAACAGGCCTTACACAATATCAAAGAAAGAAACACGAATACGCTTGAATAATTTCAATATATGTATTTGAACAAATTAGACAAACAGTAAAACTGACAATGATATACAAAAACAATACAGATAAATACCAAATATATAGTTTTTTACTGATGATAGCGTCCAAATCCGGGTAGAATAACACGTCTTCCAAAGGCGAGACTGTGCACGTAAATATAGAATCCGCAGCTCCAAAAAATTCTCGAATCAAAGGTTGACAGTCCTGTAAGTGACAGACAGTAGGCTAGAGCACGCCGATTATAACCAATTGCCCCGTAAAGGTGTAACTTCACAGGGCGGAGGAGTTTACAGTTGCGTCCGTGATGCCGACCTGGCGATGTATGTATCACTCCTCGGAAATATACACAAAGTGATTTTCAGGGTAACCTGGGATGAAAGGTACGCAATCGCACACAGAGACAATGAGCGACACACGCTCCAAAATAACGTCTCCCACAAATTAACAGGTGGCGAAACACAAGCTCGCAAAGCCAGCATGCGATTTGCCCCGTTCTCGTGCCGCGGGTGTAATTTATATCTTGGTCTACATTGTAACATGATCATTATGTGGAATCAGTGTAAACAGGAACTGGAGATTTCTGATACAAGTCGTATGCTTTAGTTGGTTACCCAAGCTTTAATTTTAAGGTCCCATGGGCACTACAGAGATGCAAACATTACATTTGTCATGTGATTGTTAGAGTAGGTTGTCTAGACCCAGGGCAGAATAGTTCTCATATACCTTCTCGGAGATTTCTGGGCCAAACAACCCCCCCTCCCCCCACACTCACATGCACACACAGAGATCGAACCACTCCCTCTCGCTCAATGTAGGGTGTCCACCCAAGGTGGCTGAACCGAAGATTTCAACCCTCATACACCGAACTTCTTGTTCAGCAAAAGAAATATAATTTAAGCTGTTATCCAAAAGTTTTGCCGGGCTTCACGCTATTACAGTTATATAATTTCTGATAGCCCGATGTTAATGTCATCGTAATAAATTTCAGAAAACAAGGTGATAAAATTCAAAAGGAATACACTGGATTTGAACTCGGGACAGCTACGTATTATATCCGACAGACCTTGTACAAAAGACCAGCTTGGAGATACATGTATTGCAGCTGTCACCGTTTGCTGATAGCCGATATCAAAAGACAGAAGAACGTTATGTTAAATATAGAAGAACATTGGGAAGGGATGTCTTGTCATAAGGTCAAACCATTCATCGTCAGAAAATATCACTTGTAAATTCATCGCCCAGACAGATGTGGAAGAAAGTAGAAAAAGTATCTTCGTTCGATCAGGTTAGGCAGTTTTTTCGAATTGGCTTGGTTTTTGACAACGTCGATTGGTTTGCCAAAACCTAAGTTTCTACGGAATTCAACACTGTTTATTTTGAAAGTAGGCTTTCATGTCCAGTAATGATATATAAAATTTCAACCCGACGAGGTTAAGCTGTTTCCGAGATGTAGATTTACAAAGGTTTTATTTATTAATTTTAAAATGGCAACAAAACCAAGTGACCTGTCGAAATTCGGAAAGTGTCAGAAGTTTTCTAACCACTGCAGTATTTCGGCTGTCAAATTTGGTTTTGTCAAATTTTGTCAAATTTTTCTCACTGTGAGCAAGTAATAATAACCCGGACGATTTCAAGAGATGTCCTTCGAGGACAGCGTGTACCTTAATCTTAATCAGTTTATCGACAAGACAAAAGGTCTGCGTGGGTGTATGACGGAGGGAAAGGGGTGTGATGTGTTTAACTTGGGTGTATGACGGAGGGAAAGGGGTGTGATGTGTTTAACTTGTTCTTTAGGTCTTGAAACAGACAGATAGGCTTATAGTAGAATTAAGAGAAATAGCAACATACTTAATGTCCCTTCCACTGTCTTCACAGAAGACAGTTTAAATTCCTGGGCACGGCTTCGATTTGTAATATACCATAACAGTTGTCACGTTGAACACGCTTGAACCCCTTAGAGACTGTAGGCCTAATATTTCTAGAAATTAACCCGATAACTTAGTAAAGAAGTAATAACCAAGTGACCCTTACGGAAAATCTATAATTGCTTTGTTGAATAATGGGTGGAGTTGGCTGGGAAGATATATTGCTCTGCCGCACACCACGTTCTGGCTGAAATGAAGTAGAATATATCCGCCCAACAACAGCAATGAATGGTCTAACAAATAAGTTTTATCCCACCTAAGCGATGTCCCGTCAATGGACTGTAACCAACGCCCACGTTACCCAGGCTATATCATAGATCGATGCAAAACATGATATACATATATTATTTATTAAAAATGTGAAGTATCAAGTACATTTCTATAAATATCCTGTATGGTGGTTACCTGGTCTGCTGTGGAACCATTGCCACCATGTTCAAAATATCTACTTTAATGAAACCAATTAAAACGTACTATAATAATAATGCGCTTCAAATAGCTTTACCAGGTGACCAACGGGTATTTTATATTAATATTCAACTCTTTATTGGCTGATATGACAAATTGTCTTGTTGCTGTGTCTTTTGTGTCATTTGAAAAGAAGATGGTCACATTCGTTTCAAATAAATTTTGTCACCTTGCTTTTGAACATGGAAAGCTGTTGTCAGTGAAACATAGGCTTGACGTAATACATTATTCGAATACAAACGTAGAAGGTATAAATACAGGTAAGAAGACATCTCTATATGTTTAAGATTGGTGCGGGGGTGTTCTAAGGGATTAATTTCAAAAGACAAGAACTAAGACCAGACTTATGATCAGACGGTCAAATTACGTCAGATAGAATAGGATGCAATCTCTCTTTTACACTTTCATTGCAATCTGCGACAACAGCTTAGATCACAGAAAAGGATTAAGACAAGATTCGTGACCAGAGCGTCACAACTATGTGGAATAGCATGTTCAGAGTATTCAAGTTCCATTTTTTTCACATCAGATCGTTTCCAGTGTATCAGGTAACACGTAATTTGCTCACACACTGCATTCTTTTTCCGCCTAAATAGTCTCCAGGGATGGGTTATCACATGTGCTGACTTTGCAGTCAATCGGTTTGGCTCATTTGTACACTATGATTATGAAACGTTTTCATACCAATACAATATGTCGGGCAGATCACGTGAATGAGGGCATCGAAACTTTTAATGGGCCAAACTGGATTTCCAGATCTAATAATTATTCACGCCTTGCAGTCATGTCGCTCTAGCTGAAGAAGTTTTTACTTTTGGGAAATGCAAAAATGGGGATTTTTGGCATGTCCTACCTTCCTTCCCAGTTGTCCAAAATTTGTCTCTTTGCTTTGGGATGATGTTACATGTTCGACTTGACTGCTTCCCCAGTTTCATTCGTCAAGGTCACTGCACTATGGCTGAGATACTGCTGAAGGGGCGTTAAGCCATAATCATTACCTCAGTGAGATATACCCTCTTCCGGCTTTGAAGATGTTACTTGCCGGCTTGGCAAGAATCGCAGATTTGCAATCAGCGTCCAAAACTGCATCTTATGGAACTATTTCCCACATTAAAGTGTTCAAAAGTGTAGAAATTATTAGCAAAAACCGACTTTTAAGCTAACAGAGAGCTTGTAGAATTTTCAGTAGAGATAGCCCTCACGAACCAATTAAACATATCTAGGCTTTGTGCAAGTACAGTTCAAATTTCAGCTCGATCGCATCAGCCATTCTGGAGAAGAAGGTTTTTTTTTTGGTTGTGCACAAGTTCCAATATGGCCGCCAACTTTAGTTCCCGCCCAAAAATACATGCTTAAGTTTCAGGAGTGTCCCATTTGTCTTAAAAAAAATATAAAATAAAAAAAAAACCATCACAATGTTCTCAAGAACAATAATAATCCTAACAGATAAACTACGGACTCGAGCCGGAAGGTTTGGACCGCTTATAAAAAGATTATAAGCCATTGTTCAGATAGGCAGCCATTGTGGCCCAGGCCTGCTCCCTTTACATTGTTTACGTGTGATTTTTTGTTCAGTATGATGTCAGCACAGCATTTAGAGTAATTCTAGACAGACAATGTCTTATTACGTGGTATTCACATTGGTGTATTGTTATGTGCGTGGAAGTTGATATTATATATATACATTCACATTACAAGAATAGAGCTCGGCCTAAATGAGGTAAACTGTCAAAGCTTCTATTTTACTGGTTACGTGTGAAGATTTGCCAACAACCATTCTGTCGCCGCTGCTTTGGTTTTACTCAGTTTGCTGCAATCTTATATAGTGTGGTTAATGACCTTTTTGTCGGCAGATTAATTGTGTATGTATTCGAACAAACTGACATAGTTAAAAGGATGTAACTTAGCCATCATATTTTAATGGTATTCATTCGTTCAGTATTCAACAACCTGTACACAAGCACGTCTGTGGCCATCCGGGTGTCCTTGGTGAACTCTAAGCCCTCTTTGCACTGCTTTTGTTATATTTGTAGCTCTTGTTTAAGTATTGTCGTTACATCTTTGAAATGTTCATAATGTGCAGGTCAAGATAAGTTATTTACTTCGGCTATTTCATGGTGGTTTAACGTCAAAATCGTTCACACGTTATACGACTGCAGACAGGTTACTGAAAGAAGAAAACCCATTTGCCCTGAGTGAGCTGCATCTATGTACCTGACAAACCGGGCTGCCGTTAGACTTCACTCCACAAGCAGTGGGCTGTACACTGTCACGTTAGCCCTCGTATTAACCTAACATGTCTAATCTCCTTTTTCTCTCAGGTTTACAGGCTTGGTAATCTACATGTGCACTTGAGACTTGTATCTGCAGGGATATCCAAATCGTCCATACAACTCATTACGCCGTACTCACCAACATTTCACGATGAAACCGGACAGAGCCCAGGGGAAACCAACGACGATCCGCTGGTTGCTGGCTGACCTTCCCACGTACGGCCGAAGAGGAAGCTAGTTTGAGCTGGTCATGAACTCCCAGCAACCGCACTGGTGAGATGCACGGGGTCATATCGCCGCGCTGGCTCATTCATGATCAGAGTCATACCCGGTGCATCCGAGGGTCATTCATGATCAGAGTCAGGTAATACCCGGTACATCCGGGGCTCATTCATGATCAGAGTCAGGGAATACCCAAGACTAACATCCGTAATCTTGGGATTGTCTCAGTTGGCTCTGAGCATATAAAGAATAGGCCAAGTACTAATCGGCTTTGTGTCAGTATAATGTGACTCCATGGGGCCCCGTCTAGAGTTTTGACATGGCCCTCCGGTGAGGCCACTGCACAAGTATGTCGACACCCGGCCTGCTACAGGAAGTTGTGATATGCGTGAAATAATGTTGAAAGCGACAAACAAACAGAAGAAATAAAATATGAGGTCTGTGAACAAACAGTTTATCATGAGGACACAATATCTATTTTTAGAGAGAGGTAAGTTTGTCCTTAACTGGATCTACGCAGGACGCTGTGCACTGGGTCAGCTTGACATGAAGGTTCCCTTGATTTCTATTTCAGAACATTCTAATACGAACTCATTTTTTCTGTCTCAAAACTTAAAAGGAATTACATATTACTATTAATGACTACTAAAAATATCTAGTTCTTTCCGTTGGCTTTTTACCATTTAACAGCTCGCTGACAGGTTACATGAAATTAAAACAAACGTGTCCAGAGTTTAGTAGAACCTAAACAGGAGCATTCCTGTTGGTCCCTTAGGAAAATATCAGCCGTAGTTGTAGAAGTTAACCACAGGTCCATTTGTATCTCCACCTGTACAGGCGACAGTATTTGAAGTATCTAGATCTCCGAAAGCCCCATGGTCCTCTCCGGCCCCAACGAGCACAGTATCTTAAAAGCAGGCAATTCCACTTGGGTGTAGGCCAAGTCACCAGACGCTTTTGTCGTTCGACCAGTGGCTCTGCAATAACAACGATAACGTCAACGAAAAGTAGAGTGATGAGAGTCAGTGGAGATGGTGTGACATAACTACCACCACATATGCTTACTTGAGCGCGAACTCTGCAGCATATTTCACTCCATAGCTCGCCATTTTTATTATACTGACATCACCGTGTTTTATTTGTGTCATCCTGTTTTACTGGTGCCATGCTGTTTTACTGGTGTCATGCTGTTTTACCGGCGTCATATTCTTTTACACGTGTGATTCTGTTTTTCTGGTGTCGTGTTGTTCCACTAGTGTCATGCTGTTTTACTAGTGTCATCCTGTTTTACTGGTGCCATGCTGTTTTACTGGTGCCATGCTATTTTACCACTATCATCCTGTATCACAGCCGCCATCCTGTTTTGCTGGTGTCATGCTGTTTTACGTGTGTTATGCTGTTTTACTGGTGCCATGCTATTTTGCAACTGTTATCCTCTTATTATTATTCTGGTGTCATGTTTTTCTGGTGCCATACAGTTTTACTGGTGTCAGCCTGTTTTACCACTATCATCCTATATCAAAGCCGACATCCTGTTTTACTGGTGTCAAAGTGTTGTACTGGTATCACCCTGCTTTACTGATAAAATCTTCTTTGCTCATGGCAACCTATTTGATTCGTGTTATCTTGTTTTAAAATTTCCCCTCTGTTTCATTCTGTTTTACTGCTGTTGCCTCTGTAATCATCTACTGCTGGTGATACTGTTTTGGCAACTGCATACTACTACTGCTGCCGCTGTTGCCACTGGAGTTGTCACTGCTTACTACGGATGTTGCTACTGTATGCCACTGATTGTGTTGCCACTGCGTATTACGATTGGTACTGCTGTTCCTACTACTGTTGCCACTATGTACTACTGCTGTTGCTCTAGAATACTATTGCTGCTGTGGAGCCTCGGTGGCTGAGGTGTTTAACGCTGTAGTAAAGGGAAATGGCACAGGAGCCAGTGCGATGGCTGTGAGTTCAAATCCATCTCATGCTGACTGACATCCCCCTTCCCCTGATGGTACGTGGGAAGGTCTGCCAATAGCCTGCAGATGGCCATGGGCTTCATCTGGCTCTGTCCGGTTTCCTGCCACCATAATGCTGGCCTCCGTCGTAAAACACCAATCAATAAATAAATGAAGTCTCCAGCTGCTGTTGCTATTACTGCTACTTCTGTTACTGCTGCTTTAAAATTACAAACTTAAAACAATTAATGATATCAAAAAGAATCAAATAAATAAAAGCTCACCGTTTTCCTTCACTTCGTTCACATTAACGACTTCCAGGTCAGATCGCTCAGCGGCATCAGCCTACCAACACATAATTTAATTGGGTGACCCATTAAATTACTTTTTTAATTGGTTTATTTATTTTTTATTTTTTATTTATTGAGCTATTTATTTTATTACGTCGTACTTAATAATATTTCACTGAAACGAGAGAAAACCGGGCTGAACCCGGGGGAAACCCTCGACAATCGACAGATTGCTGGCGGACATTCCTACGTACGACGGGGGATTAGGCCAACGTGGGCTGGAGGAAGCCAGTATGAGCAGGGTTTGAATTCAACGCGACTTCATCAGTGAGTTGCTCATAGGCCATTGTTCTTCACTAGCTCGCCGGCTCCTCGGCTAGGGTTATATATCATCATTATATATCATTTTGTTCTGCTTTCTAAACAATTAAAAGAATGAATCCTTTGCATAAGGTCAAAATTCGCCAATAGCAATCTAAACGTTGAAGAAAATTACTGAAAGATAAAGAAGCCAATTCATTACATAACCTGTACTCGTCCGCGCTTCGTTACATGTCTTGAATTTGTGATGCTGAAACTACACGTTTAAGAAAATGATTTGATCGCTGGTTCAGGCCGTTAAAGCTCACGCTCCCTGCACCTACATGTTGATCAGGCCTCATATCACCGAGGTCCTGTGCTCCATTCCAGCTCTGGCCGTCTCCACCGCGACTTTCAGTCAACAGGTTTGTCAGGTAATTGTCCAAGGTCAGTGATTTTGCTCCGGTTTTATCTAGCCACAAACCTGGGCGCCCAGACAAAGGTGAAAACTGATCGAGCACGGCGTTAAAAACCAACCAAACAGTTTAAAAAACCTAAAAGTAATTTATTGGCGGAAATGAAACAAATTCACCACTGTACTCGAAAGTCTTGTTGATCCACCAACTAGCTTAGTAAAGTACAAAAGCATAGAGACTCCGAAAAAAGAAGAAATGTAACGCATGGTTGACGTTCTCAATATTTCGACTAAGTTTTACTTGTCATCTTCAGGAGAAGTTAAGTTTTACTTGTCATCTTCAGGAGAAGTTCTCTCTTTTTGACGACATCGATGACAGGCTAAACTGGACTCCCAACACATCGCCTTCACTTCCTGTTCTGGTAGTTTTACAGCAACATATACAGTTTAATCTACTCACCTCAGTTGACAGAACCCAGAAAGCAAACAGCGACACGAGTATCAACATCACAGGAAACCCCTTGCCCGCCATGCTAGCGAATCTAAACAACCCAAAGAGCAAGAAAGCTGTCGTTAATTTACCAACATCTTTTTGTTTCGAAATTTTTTTTTTTTTTGTTCTTACAGTCCACTTGTTTTATTTTTATCTCCAGTTATACACCCAGCCCTGCCCAAAGGTAACTTTCCATCTTGCACCAGGTACATCACAAGCTCTTCGATGAAAATATATTTTTTTTTACTTGTGCTTTAACGCCAGTTTTCACTATAACAGTTTGTTTTATGGGTAGCGGAAACCGGAATTTCCGGGGTAAACCACCGGGCTTTGGTAAGTTATTGGTCGACAGCCACACGTGTGACAACTGTCATACTGGTGAAATGTCAGTAGTTTTCAGCAAGTTTTTTTCTTGTGTTTCGGCATGATATACATGTACCATCCGTGCCTTTCTTTTCAAATTTCAACAGTGCTTAAGTTTAGTTCTTAAAAGTTTTACCTAAGTATTAATTTTTAGTGGAATCGTTCCCTTATGCATAGCGCGAAAACCTTTAGTCCAGCGTGTCGCTGCACTGGCGCATATAGTTACAAAATTAAAAGATTCGAACTCGACCACATCAAACTGTAGTAACTAAGAATAAATAAAGGAATCAAAATCACTACAAACTAAAGTTACCTGTGTTTCCAGGCTTGATGGACGCCTCTGTTCTGAATGCGAACTTGCTCACTGTTTATAGACTATCTCAATACCGGATATACGTGTATACATTGCAGCCAATCCAGAGTCTTTTATTTCTGCGTGGCATCCAATCAGATGGCAACGTCTGTTTCCTGTTTCTTGAATTCAAAATAGTTCAGCGTACTGGGTGCTCGTGTCTGAATGAATGGTAACATTCTAAAGGAGTCAGTTGTCTTTGTGAATGGATATATTCTAATGGTTGCCATGTCGACTTTATGACCAGAAGGATAGTTTCAGTTTACAGGTTGTGATCATGTGGGATATACATATCTTGCCTTTTAACATCTGGTAGAACCTGTGTGCTGTGTGATGATTTCGGTCAAAGTCAGAAGTTATTACTGAAAAAACTAGTGCCTAAAGGATATTCCATCAAACACCTTTACTATGAATTTCTGGAATTTACAATGACTACGCCTCTCTTGTTAGTAAACACGGACGGAGTGTTCAAAATCTCTGGGACTATTTCCGCTTAACCCTGGGCTAGGGGCTGTATACTCATCGTGTCGAGTCTGAAGGCCAAGTTTTTTATATAAACAGATGCAATCAAAGTGAGATACACATTTTATTAATAATACCACCTATGCCAAATGATAAACCATTTGGGTAGTGATGACATTCATCCACCTAGAGCATTCATTGCGTCTTTTCCTCACGATTGACAACTGTTGACTGTTTCTCTTTGCATGAATCCGTCATAATATATTTATTCTGTATACTTTCTTATAGTCTTTTGTGGTTTGTGTTAACTGTCGCTTTGGAAACTGCTTTGCGATTATTGAACTGTGACGTCGATGTTGGCTGAAGGCTGGTTTATGAATGTGGGTTTCGACGCCTTTGTTTTAAAGTACACGCTGAGCCTGGTTGTATTGGCTGTGTTTCACTGACGCAATATATATGAGATTTTATGTTGCGGACAATGCAGGATAGCTGCCATTAGTCACTCCAGCCACTTTAATCGCCAATCTCAGGATAACTGGACTGCAAGCACTACTACCTCACGAGCATGGCCATAAACTTTGCTTTTATTAGTCAGACATTCTGATGCTGTTTTGACAGCAAATTCTGACGGCAAACCACACAGATATCAGTCGGGAATCCCCCTTTGGTTTCCAGTAAAACTCAGGCGTGACTATCCGTATTGTTGTGTCATTCAGTACAGCACGTGATATTTAGGCTGAATAATGTCAAGGGCACACTACAGTAACATACACAACAGGCAGAGCCATAGCGAAATGCGCAAGTTTCACCAGACAACTCCGTAAAGCAGTGCACCAGTATTTCAGGTTGAGGAACGCGGCAGAGGTTGTCGGCTTTCATTTGTCTGCGCATGAACCTGAAGGTTAAAACGTGATCGCAGAGCAGCATTCAGTCACCATGTATATAGTAGTGAAATGCTATCGACAAACAGTGCATGTGACTGTCTGCAATTACTTAGAGTACATTTTTATGAAGCAAAAATAATGTTAACTTTTCGGTAAATGTTTCCTGTTGGAGCTTAAAAAAAATATTGACAAGATTATCATGTATAACAAGAGGGGACTTAGCTCTTACATTCTAATCTT
This sequence comes from Acanthopleura granulata, assembly GCA_016165875.1. Classification (NCBI taxonomy): domain Eukaryota; kingdom Metazoa; phylum Mollusca; class Polyplacophora; order Chitonida; family Chitonidae; genus Acanthopleura; species Acanthopleura granulata. The sequence continues at coordinate 611,946 of JABBOT010000049.1, forward strand.
CTGATTTATTTTACTCACCATTGATATTTATGCTGTACTCAGGAATAATTCAAGAGTCGGATTAAGGGAGAGAGGAAACCAGGTACAGGAGGAAACCAGATCCGAGAGGAAAACTGATACAGAATAAAACCATACTCATGGGGAAAGCAAACAACACAGGAAACCGGACATAGGTGGAAAACAGGTGTAAGACAGAGGAGGAAACCGGTTTAAGTAAGAAATTATACATCTAACGACACCTGACACAAGAGGAAATTAGACACATTAGTTTACCTAGCAAAACTTCTTGCCGTGATGTATGTTACTACAACTCTCATTTTGACGGAAGTGCCCACAATCACGAATGTTTCGCGTAGGACGGCAATCAGGATTATGGACGGATTAACTCGGAGTGCCCGGAGATAAGGAAGCCGATAGAGGGTCTTTCACTACATGACCACCTCTCTCTGAAAGTTAGAAATGCAGCGAAGCAAGGAGGGAGCAAGACAGCGAAGTAGCGGGGCGGCGAGGTGGACAGGCAGCGAGATAACAATGAAGAGAAAGGTCCTCCATCGGCTCAAATACCTCCGGCACCTTGTACAACTGAATTAGAAAGGTCGATGTAGCAATGTTGCCAAAGGCAAAAGAAACACGAGGAGCTAGAGCTAGCGAGATTCACCGTTGCCTCGCAACATCGCGGTGTGTTAGAAACTTCGAGGTAGCTAGGTACTTGTGGAAGAAGATGGCTGAGCGAGGCAGCTAGGTTCCGCTCACCACCCTGTCACACCGATATCTCGTTAACCTGCTCCTTCCACTTGTATTAGAAAGGTCGAGCTAGTGACGTAGCAAAAGGTCATCTGTCAGCTTCCCTAGAATCAAAAATGGATGATTATGCTGTTCCTTAACACTTTCTCTGAAGTCAATCTCGCAACAAGAAATACCCAGTAAGAGCCCCGCAGAATTAAACCTGGCGGTCAACCCTTTCCTGTTTGCTTTGCCATTGTAACATAATCTGTCAGTTTGTTGTTTTAAGACAAAGAAATTATCGAATTCAGCCAGTTTCAGTCCAGCGCCCCCTGGTGGAACAGGTAACCGTCATAATAGTAGTTAGAAAAATAAAACGCGCACCCGTCGCGTTTAGGTGGCAGATGTGAGTGGCGAAAAGTTGCAGTGGTCGAGCAAAAAGGAGACGGAACAGAAACACCTCAGGGTCCGTCAATAACTCGCCAATGGCTAGTGGTTAATAGTTTGGCGCGAATAAATCCCTATGTATCTATCTCTTATTTTAAACGCGTTTACATTCAACGTTTTAAGTATTGGAACATCTGAAGTGTAACAGAATTACATACGTGATCGAGCGGCGCTTCAGTGCGTCTTCCTGAAGAATATTTTACTTATTCTCCGGCTGGCAGGTTTATTACTGAGGGGAAAGCGCACGATCGTTTAGTTTTCGTAATTTAACTAACCTATATGAAATACGTAGTGAGAAAATGTCAGAATCAGTAATATTTAAACGTAAAAATATTTAATCTCCTGACAAAGATAGAACCACATGTGTTTAAAAAAAATTAGCCACGCTTACATGACGAGGGTTCTACTAGCCTGTGTCAAAGTCGACATTCGTATAAAAGCGGGTAAGCAAAATGGGTGTTCCGGTTCAATAATCCCACAATGGTTGTGTTTGAAGCAGCGCATAGCCAGGAGAACCCATATTACCTGCTCACAACAAATATTACCTTGTAAATTTTCGAGTTTTGTCCATTTGACAAAAGTTCGTGTAAACTCCCATTTTTTATTGTTACATGCCTGTGTATTCACTTACATTGAAACCCGATTTATCGTTCTCTGGTGTGTTTTACGATTACCAAACCGGTCAGAGGTGCAACTCATTATTATAAACGGACTATAAGGGCTGGGATATATATAGGTCAACGACCCATGGCCCTTTTCTTGAGTCTATAAAATTTTTATTTTTAAACGTAAGCGGTACAGCTACCTTCTGGATGTCTTAATACACATTTCAAGTTTTTGTCCACCGCGCAGCGAACATCATTCTTGTCGTACAAAGGAAATCAAAAGGCTGAATTCGCAAATACACCCACAGAATGCTCCTTCCTGCTTGACGTGTATGCCAGCGTGACCTCCATAGGGTGGTTTATGTGTATGACTGGGCGTTACACGGTGCTCATATAGTACGCAGAGTGAGCATGTATATAGCCTATAGTCTAGTCACGCTAGTATATACATAAATCATTAACAAAACAAACACGCATGCACCTGTAAAATAAAAAGTGGAATAAAATTAAATATTAACACTTTTGCGTGAAACCATTATGTAGACTGAGATAAAACTGTTTTAAATATGAGTAATTTATAAATATAAAAGCTGTTGAAGCAAGGATAGCAAGAAGATGGTGTGGGAGGGGGATCCTTGGCCTAGTACTAGCGGTCTAGGGCAGTACAATAACACAGGATCCTCTCACCAATGCGCTCCCTGTGAATTCAAGTCCACCCATGCTTGGCTTCCACATGATGATCCACATGATGGAAATCTGTCAGCGACCTGCGGATGGTCGTCGGTTTCGACCAGGCCGTGGTCGATTTCCTCCCACCACAGAGCTGGTTGACGTGGTACAAGTGAAAGATTCTTGATTACGGCGTAAAACTCCAGCCAAATAAATGAATAAATAAATAAATATTTGCGGAAGAAATATATAGGGAACTACATATTAGACCACATAACGTAACGAGGACAGCAATGCTCGCAGGGGAAAACCCCCAGTAGAGCCTCACAACCAACGCTACAAAGAACACAAGGACTAAACCGACGTCTCGTGTGATCCAGCAATTAGGGGACCCTAAAGTCAATGCGGTGGCTGTGGCTCCCTCTCCGGCTGTACGTGGGAAAGTCTGCCAGCAACCGGCCAATGGTCGTGGCTTTCCCCCAGGCTCTGCCATCTTTCATCCCACCATAAACCTGACCGCCGTCATATAAGTAAAATATTCTTGAGTACGAGTTTAAACACTAATCAAATCAAAAAAATAAAAGACCAAAACTTTAACCACGAAGCTATGTGGTGCACTTTATGACTTCGCGGCCACGTGCACTCGACCTCTTACTCTCAGGGTGGACGCAAGAAGTGATTTGAAAAAAAGGACATGACAACAGACTGAGAACGATGTTCCCTTTTTATTTGTTTTTGTATAGAAGGAAGCGTTCACGAGGCACAATCTCTCTCAGATAAGGTTTACTACATCCATGGGTTTACTTAAAATAACAAGTGTTCACAGTGCCCCAAAAGTTATTTTTGCAACATAAAAAGCAAAATACTTAAACTCTGATAAGAAAACAACATAATCCTGTGTTGAAGCGAACATAAAAAACTAGAGAAAAAAGAAATATGATCAAGAATTTAAAAAGTTACCAGAAAAAAGTTTCAATATACTTTTTTACAATTTCTTTTTCTCCAACTGTGGAAAAATCAGTGAAGTTTAATTCCTAAGAATTTCCTGGAATGTTTAACCGTGCGGTTTTTAGCAATAAATACCACGTGTGTGGCCGCATTAACATCAACACTGTCACATAAAGCGTATCAGATGGTCAAAATGTTTCTGTCAGTGAGAACAATAATGTAAGAAAATAAAACTAGTTTCACATACAGACCAATAGACTAAGTGGTCATTACGTTCCGGTTTGCTTTCATATTTCCTTTCTTTCACTTTAATTCACCTTTAATTAATACAAGGAAGATGAAAAATTTTAAGGAAAGCGAGAGTCTTATGATTCAGCAAATTTAATTATTAAGGAATAGAAAATTAAAGAAAGAACTAAAACAAAGAAACTTTAAAAATATGACAAAACAACAATATTCGCGATATTTTCGAGGAGAAGTGTCCTAACCAAAAAGATGCTAACGAAAACTAATTCATGATACATGCAGTGAAAATCCGTATACATGAAACTATAAATATCAACACAAGGCGTGTATAAAGCCAAACACCAAGTGGTATTTACTGACAGTATGAGTCATTGAGATAAAATTTCCGATCAATCCTATTTTTTTTCCGTTAGATACGATTAACTCTAAAAGCAAGTAAGGCACACGTCTGGACATACAGAGCTAAGTATATAAGGACATTAATTTCTCTGTTTCCTTTATTGTGTGGGGGTGAGGGGGGGAGGCGTGTGTGTTAAACTATTTACACACCCTCTTTCTCCCAGTCCAGTAACGTCCACAGATTGGCTGGCCTACATTCCGATAGCCCCATTCCTTGCACTTCTTGCGATTCCACCACCATCCATAGCGACAACAATAACGTTCCGTGCGGTAACGCCAGGAAGCACATTCCCTGACATAAACCCAGTGGCATCCCACATGAGGTTCTCGCCTCTGGCGGCCATGGTCTACTGCAACACATATGTCCATCATTGTTTCTGTTAACCTCAAGTTTAAGACCAATTTTTACATTCTTTCAAAGCCCTTAAACTTTAGCTTAAGCTCTATGATCCCATAGGGATAAAGAATTTGCTACATTCTATGTCCAAGGTCCTTTATAATGTACAATAATTCGAACATAGAATTATAGCCTGACAAAATGTATATCCCCAGAGAGATGCGGGTTCTGCTTGCTTTTGTGTGTTTACAGCTCGGGTGTTTCTTAACAAGGTATTCGCAAAACAAATTATAACCTCACACCGTGGGAAATAGAGACAATGGATTTTTATTCCCTCTGTATCTGATCTGAGATTTTTTACTTTCTTTTAAGCACTAATTGCTAAGATGAAAACAGTTGCATTGTGATAAAGATGAGTACAAAAATGTACAGTTTTTATGTATACATGCAAATAACTGAATGATTGGAAGACTTAATGAATGAGGCCATAGCGACTTAGCCAGAGAGTATAACGGATATCTACTTACTGTCAGCCACAGACTTCCCCCCAGTGATAGGATCCTCACGAGCAACGGCATCCACCTAAGCACAGATAACAAACATTAAACCAATTAGTTGTCTGCACTTTCGTGACACGGACTATCACAAATAGCCCAGATTATCATTAAAAGCAGAATTTTGTCTGATGGAGAAATAATAGATTAAATGCACGGGTGAGTTTTTTCGCTCTTTATCCCTATAGAAGAGGCCTCTATGTGAAGAAGGTACTTTTCTTTCTACAAATGTATATCTATTACCTCGGAACCCAAAATCGATGCCGCCCAGTCCCAGTACAGCGAAGCTGTCTATATGTGCTGTTCGACACCTCGCCGTGAGTGTCTCATGTATACAAAGCTAGATGTGTAAAACTAGTTCGATAGATTGGTGTGTCTGGTTATGTCTAGTTAATCCAATGTTAAAAGAAAAGATCTATGTAAACCATACGTGTCAATTCACTAACACTTTTTGGATGACCTCCATGGTTTATCGCCTTTAGGAACCATATAGACACTGGATTTGAACCTTAGACGGTATTGGTGACAGGCTGTAGAGAACTCGAGTCGTGTCATATTCACAGCGTATACAGTTTAATGGACTCACGTTAGTTGGCAGAATCCAGCAAGAGAACAGCGTCATGAGAATCAGCACCACAAGAAATGAACTTCTCTCCATGATGGCGAATCTGACTGAAAAAACAAATATCAAAAACAAAAATAAGTTATTAATTTACAAACATAATTCTGTTGCTGAAATATTATTTTTACCATTGATATTTTTACCATTGGTGTCGTGTGTGAAGGAAAACCGTGCAAAGTCCAGATATAGTCGAACATCGTAAGCTCTGTTTTATCTGATTGTAATTGTATTGTTGTCTGCAGTACACAAGGACTTAATACGCCATTTTTTTTTACCCATGGATGACGGCAAATTTGGAGGATCGGGAGAAAACCACCGACCTTTGGTGAACTACTGGTGAATTCTCCAACTTCTGGCATGTGTCCTAGGCCTACTTGTGCAAGGCCAGTGGCCTCCAGCAAACTAGAGAGACTACATTCATATAAAAGAGAATATCGTCCACTTCTTAATGGCATGAGATCACGGAGATACGGGGAATCTAGGATTGGTTACCATGATCTGTGCAATATACGAGTTTCTTTTGACACAACCTGCTTTGAACATGAAAATGAACCTGTCGGCGACTTTCTCCAGCTGCGCGCCACGGTGCCATATGCTCCAGCGTGTAGCCTGATTTAACGAAGAAATAACCAAAGAACTGAAATAAGTAAAACCACTGCAGCATAAACTTACCGGTGTTTTCAGTAAGGAAGGCCCAGTCCAGTTCTGAACGCAAACCTGCTCTGCGAAATTTTATGTACATATCACATGTTTGACAATAAAATGCATAGGGAATGTTGTGTTTAAACAACACCATTTTGAAAAGATGAAAGCATTTTCTTTCGATACTTTGTCCATGGCCTTTTTACATCGTCCAGTTTAAACCAATCCAGTGTCGTCTCAAGCCCGTTTGAGTGGCAGCTTTCTTGTCGTTGCATCCAATAAGGTGGCCAGATTTACTTCCTAGTCCTCCTTTCATAGCCTCTTCTAGAATTCATTTCAGAAAGAAACTGCATATACTTTCAAACGTATTGAAATATATTTGTACGGGAAATCAAAATGAGACAATATATTTGTACAGGAAATCGAAACGAGATTATATGTTTCATGCTAGAGCTTGAGTTAGGGAATAACGTGACGTAGTGAATGGTAGTACATCGTACAATCATTACTGTAATTACTTTCACTGATGTCGATTCTATCGTTTAAAAGCCACAAATTTGTTTCAAAAAAGTACTGCGTACGGGTAACAAACATTACTGTGGCAAAAATGCACATCCACATAGTTTTTACGTACCAGAAACACACAATTTGTGTAAATTTTGTAATATCACTGATACACATGCTCTACGGATTGTTGTTTTACAGTTGTTTCATAGAGTGAACGTATTGGAGGATAGTTTATGACAAAGACCACATATTCTTCTCCCTGCGGTTGTTTGAAAGAGATGGGAATGACACGTTGTGTTTAAATAGAGATAGGCATCTCGTCGAATGTGATACGCTGACAATGGAGACAACTTCTTTATCACACGTGATTGCTATGGTTTTATTGCTGTTGGCCAGTTTATTTGAACAAGGATAATTGCACAAGTTGAACAGGCCGGATATTGGGACAGTATAGGTTTTACTTCGAATTATTTTTGTTTGCTTTACGCTAAAATTCCCAGTAAATGTAAGTTATTGCCTTTTCATACATTAAAACGTATCGATCGATAAGCAATCGTTTATTGAATGTACAGATTTATATATGCAATTTGAATTTGCAGTTAACCGGATGAGACAAACATAAAACCTTTTCTGAAACTTTTGTGTGACAGATGACACGTCTATTTTGTCACTGAAGCGAGATAAAAAAAAACAAACCAAAAATAAAAAAGAAAACTGTCGCTTAACTTCTATGCATTGATAGACATAATGATGATGAAACATGTTAACCGTGCGGCACCCCCTTTCCACATCTTTTTACTCCCCCTCCTTCCATCCCCCAACCACAACTATCTTTAGATGTTGAGCAAGCCTACTAAACTGTTTTCAGAAAATGAGCTAAATCAGGTGTGTTCTTATCGAACACATGATATGAAACTAATAACACACAATCTGTTTGCAAAGCGAAAGGAGAGCAGTGGGAATTCCCCGTGTGTTCAGTACCTGAAAAATCAGCCAGCCGAGACTATCCACATCGTTGTGTCATTGTGTCCAGTGACAAAGCCATTGATGTGACCCACAAAACATGAAACTCATGCACAGAGAACTCTGAGTGAAGGAAAATAACAAGATGAACTCATGTTTTCCAATCCACCACTAATGAAACATGAGTCGGGTCCAAGCTGTGTAGTTTTCTTACATTGATCATTACTGTCTTTGTTGGCGGCGCCTATATAGCGGCCAAACCGGTAACGTAGTACTTATTCATGTCATAAGAACATTGTTCAATTTACCTTGTATCCGAGTCGTGATTGCTTAGGAGAAGATATCCATCTTCTTTGTTTATTTCATTGTTGTTAGCGGCATACTCAAGAGTTCTGCATCGTCTACCTTATCATGGCTGTGGGAGCTGAACTGCTCGATGGAGAGAAACAGATACTACCCTATTGTTCCCACACAGGCAGCCACACGATATACCGCAAAGCCCGACCTTGTCAAATTTCCATACAGTATCTACATGTATTTGATCGGTGCTCTACGTCTTAGTCGAGAATATTTACATACTACGACGGCCAGCATAATAGTGAAAGGATGCCGGAGAGAGGCGTGGAGGAATCTCACGAAGTCCGACCTTCCCAAGCACGACCGGAGACGCGGTCAACTCACAGTGACCGCATTGGCGAGAGTGTTATCCTGAGTCATTATGCTGCTGTAGCACGCTAAGTACTCGGCCATGGAGGCTCCAGGTTTTGACAACTCAGAGTAAAGTACATAATGTTGTTCATTTCTGTGGGTGTTGTGTGACCGATCAACGTCATTTCCGGAGAGAACTACACACAGGGCAAATCACTTTGATTATTCCGATTTGATGAAAAATGTCTTGATCTTTCACATGACCTGCCAAACTGGGGCCTACCATCCAGCTGGCAAATAGACCCTACTGCCAGCGTTTGGATTCAATTTTCTCCAAGTTAAAATCGTCACAAAAAGTGTTGTTTTTTTTTCAGCGAATCTCCAGTACACTTACCTAGTGCTCTGCACTAATATTCCTGCAAACCGACAATGAAGGGTATGTGAAATAGAATTACAGAACATGTATAGGTACAACCTTGACAACTGTATACATAAAGTTTCATAACTAAACATTTAAATTTAACGACAACAACCAGCGTACGTGGAGATGTAGATACAAAAACACTAGCTGAATTGTGTGCAGCAGTTAACGATTACAAAGCAATTTTTATATCGAAGTCATTCTGAGCTTAGAATGACGCTAAGTTTTCGGGAAAACATTGTCATGCAAAACCTGCGGCAGTCACAATCCGGTTAATAAGGCTACAATATATAACGACTGCACCTTGAATGGTATGATCCTAAATTACTTATTCTGCCTTCGGCAGGCAATTTATAGATTCATTCACTCTTCTGTTTGTGTGGCTTGAGCTGTAATTAGGTGTGAGCAATTTGAAGTGGGAAATTTCGTCCGTAATTTGCTAAAGGTAAGGGGTTTAACCATGGCGATCCGGTTTGACACACGCAGAAGGATATCAGTTACAGGAGGAAAGTAGCCACATGAAGAAACCTGACACAGGAGGAAGACAGATACAGGAGAAAACCAGAAACAGGTTGCGATTAGATAAGGAGAAAACCACACAAAAGGAGCAAGGCGCTAGACACCGAAGAAAACAAAGCAAACACAGGAAGTCACCAGACTGACAAAAAAATAACAGACATAGAGGAACCTAACAGGCTAGGAAACCAAATAAAGGAGAGATCACACGTATGGGAAACCAAGCACAATCAAATCCGGAAAGTTTGTGGGGTTTTAATGTCGGAAATCTTTGTAGTACCTTGGCTGGCGCTCAACAAAACAGAAGTAATCCAAATGCTTGTTACTTCCGGGTAAGTATAACATGACTGTGGGACGTCGTGTCTGGTGTCTTCGGCTTGACATTCCAGTGAGGAGGCACTATAAATAATTCGGCAATGGTCCGAACCGTTAGAATCAGGCAGCGTGGTGATAGGATCGAAATAATGGTGAAAACGACCTTGAACTTAAACTCAAATAAAGCAAACAGACAAGCAAATCATTTCAGGTAATTCCAGGAAAAAGTGTGAAATAGAAAAAGGGATTGAATTTGTTTCTGTTTTCCTCCTAAATTTTTGATTCATTATTCATTTCATTGTTGTTTGACGCCGTATTCAAAAAATTTTCACTTATACAGAGGCGGTCAGTTTTATGCGTGGAGACAACCTGACTGACTCCGGTGAACCACTGACCTTTGGCAATTTAATGACAAACCGCGTGTGGGAACACAGACTTGCACGTCATAGTGACGGAAGAGAGGGCTGACCACACGACCGTGGTTTAACTTTATTTATTTGTGCAATTTGTGTTTTATATTGTGCTGAAGAATATTTCACTTATCCGACGGCGGCCAGAGTCATGATACGTTGATACAATATACAATGTTGTCTGCAATGTTGTTTTATACCAAGTTAAACTATGTCAGAATTCTGTCGGCTTTGGATAGAACTGAAAACATACCAGCGTTCATAGCATCCCACCCTCCATCCCCGCCCCTCCATGACCTCTCTTCCAGTATCAACAGCTTATGAAAATGGTTAATTTCTTCTTATGTTGTAGACAACATTCACATCTGTTTGTGGTGGTATGATATGGCACCGCGCGCAAGTTTAGAAAAATAGGTTAAATCTGACAAATTTACAACGTAATCCAGATTGCTGTTTTGAGTAGAGCGTCAGCATACGTGGGCAGAACTGCTCACAAATGCCACAAAAACACGCGGTCAATTATACCTTGACTGCAACATTACAGACTGAACGGCAGTTTTCGCGTACTTTTGGGGTTTTATCTCCACAGAACACATTTTAGCCAAGTATACTGTTTCATCTTCGTTTACTCTCGTTGCAGACGCGAGCTACGTTACCTTGCCGCCAACTTCTTGGAGGCCACGGTGGCAAAGCGCAGAATCTTTCATTGTGTTGGATTTTACGAGGAGTACTCATTGCTGTGAGCATTTCAAATGCAATCTTCACCTCGGAACACAGCATCCTTGTGTCCTTGACTTGTAGCTGTATATCTCAGAACACCAGGCTTGACTGATTCATCTATACATGAGAACGAAATTATGGCTTGAAAATCCATTCGGATTTATTTGATTAAATATGTCCAATGGCGTGAAAATTCCATGTGTAAACCCATGAATGTGGTTATATATGTTTCACCGGCACTGAAAGCCTTTGTGATTCATGTGTGTGTGTCTTTGTTTTTTTTTTTCTTTTTGTTTTTTGTAACATGTTTCTATGGTCTGAACACCGTTGATGATTTTGGCCAACGTAATTATACATGTTTCCGGGATATGGAAACCATTTGTGATTTCTCGCCACAACATGTGAAATTTTGACAATGACTTCAGATACACTAGTTCAGTTTTCGTCGGTGTGATTGTGGCTTTAAGTTGGGGTGTTTTATAAAGGGCGGTGTGGCATCATTGTTCCCATTCCCACAAAAATAACCACCGCGATGGAAGTAGAAAATAGTTGAACAGGGCGTTAATATAAATGCCAATAAGTGCTGAGTCGGGTCACAGCAAACACATTGAAATTGGTACTTGTGTTCCCTCGCTTGGCGTTCAGCACTGCGAGATTAGATCAAGGAAACAGGACAGGTGGGCCCAGTGCCAGTATAATGTGATTGGGTAGGATGTCGTGTGGGTATAATGTTCCAATGGCGTTAGCACTTTGGCTGCATGGAATCGACTTGTGACACATAGAAACTGTAGGCCAATATACACATTCAAAATAACTCTACTTCGGCATACGTGGTGTGCATCAGCCATTGGGAAGGGAAAAACATTTACTCAACTTCAGCACATCTCGCTTTGTCGTCAAATAGCTGACAAAATGACTGAATACCCTGTAAAACCCAAGTATACATACATACAAACAAGAGATCAGTTCTATTCTCCACAAAAGAAAGTCCATTGTCCATCGCCTAACATGAAATTCACTGGTCGCTTGCCTTCTACCTGTTGGATGTATGTCGCGTCTTGTACTGTAGACCGCTCAAGCATTTTGCTGCTAATCACTGACCTTTAGCTCTATATCTATATTTACAAGCAGCATGGATTGCTTTGATGAAGAAAAACACAGTTAAGAGTGAAGCAAAATCATAGCTGAAGAGAACCGGTTTTCCGTGGCCAGATGCCAATTACCACCATGCTGTGACCCAGGGCTTGGTATTAATTAACTTATATGTTTATTTGACTGGTATTTCACGCCCTACTGAAGAATATTTAACTTATACGATGGCGGCCATTTTTACGGTGGGGGTGGGGGTGGGAAATCGGGAAGAGTCCACGCAGGGGAAACCACCACCATCCACAAGGTGCTGGTGGACCTTCCCACGTGCAGCCCGGCTGGGTAGGGGTTCACAGCGATAATACTGGAGAGAGATTCCTGGGTCTTTGCGCTGTGCTAGCGCGTTAATTGCCTTGACCAAGAAAGGTGCCTAAGGTGCCTAAGCATCGGGCGTTGCTACAGTCGCATGAGTTAAAACCTGGTATGTGGAAAGAATTTCTGTACCTCTCATCTCCTTTGTTCGTTATTCTACGCTCAGTAACACCCACTTCAAACAGACAAACAGATAGAAAAACCCAGAGAAATCCTTTGTGCAGCTAAAAAAAAGTTATCCACTTAGAGCATGACTTCTAAAGAGCCGCGGGAAATTTGGTTTCGGAGGAATACGGGAGTAACGGGGTGAGCCCCCAATGATCTCCCGATGATTTCGTTACGCCAGCAGATGGAGGATTTGTATGAGGTAGTGAAAATCAATCACAAGATGTTTTAAACCCGTGGGTGTACAATAGCATTACACCATTACATAACAGCAGATACGTATGAATAGACAGTAGAGTTACGAAGTGTTGAAAGCCTTTTATCCGGTGGTGTAGTCCAGTAAGGCGTTGTACATGCAGTTACAAACCTGCCCATTCCTGGATGCGGACCCGTCCAAGCTTAGATTCCCAGCCCATGAATGCTTACAGATCCGTCCAAGCTTAGATTCCCAGCTTATCACTGGTTACAGACTATGATGCAAAGGCAACGGTTGTTTATTATATCGAATGACATATCTTGACCTTAGATGTAACAGCTTTCTGATTTACGTTCTGTTTTATACACCAGGTAGACTGCACAGGTATAAAACTGATGGAAGCGGACGACACGTCAAAATGACTACAATTGTTGGGGCACAACTCACGTCGCGACAATATATATATATATATGATGTGGAAAAGTTTAGTGTCATAAATTGCATTTTTCACTCAGACCATGTCAGTAGGACAAAATCACGAATTGTTGACGTCGTTTCATCCAATGGGGGGGGGAGAGGGGAATTGCACGTGATGTATAATAGATGTTACCACCCCGCATTATATGTGGTCCAGTTATCGTGTAGTTTAAGACGTAAAACATTGGTGTAGAATTCCGTATGACACAGCAAACAGCTAGAAAAAAGATGATCAGTAAAGGCTCTCACCGTTTATCGCCATCACCAATCATTGGTGGTGACTGTCACCATTTTTGGTGAGGTTGGGAATGGTGAGGGTCTTTAGTTATCACCATTTTTTTGATGATTGTCTTATCACCATTTTTTGGTGATGAACTGATCACCATGTTTTGTTGGTGAACTGATCACCATTTCTTGGTGAGGGATTGATAAGCAATTTAAAACCAAAAAGAGACAGTCACGCATTAACCCTTTTATACATGACATTTAAAACAATCCGGCGTCTCTCCTTGTTTTTACTAGCAACCATCATACATGTGAAATAATAAAATCCCAGAGTTAACCAACGTAAAAGAATCATATGTGTTATCTTTTAACAGCCTAGTGAAATGATAACACACCAAAAACTGACAGCAAATATGAACATGGATTCAAAACAGTATATTAGCAGCAGTACAACACCTGGTCATAAGACAGAGACATGCCACATCATTCATTCACGCAAGCTTATTGTCCAGAGTATTGTCCACAGTACCTAAGTTACTCTAAAATATTACAAGAATACACAAGTTCTTGGTAGCCCTCTTTATCAACTCTGGGCTGTCCACAAACTCTCTGTTCAACATGCCTCAGAACTTGATTCAGATAAGTTGAATATTTTGCTTGTAGCACAGTACCGCCACCACCAGCAGAGCATCGCTCAAGGAGGCAGGTTTTCATATTATCAGGGTATCCGAGGCAATTTGGATATACCTTACGTCGTCCCATGAACCATACAGTAATATCCAGGGATGAACTCTTTCGATGACGTCCCATAAACTTTATCCAAATGCAAGGTGGTGAAAATTGAAAAATATGCACAAAAACATTAGCATTTATTAAGAGTCATGTAATCACTAGAACACACACAACTGAGAGGTTCAATAAACAAAAGAAATGTCTAAATTTTGTTAAATTCGGTTGTATAGTGCAGGAGGTATCTTGCAGACAAGCAGCATCCACTTAGAAATGGCTACAAAATGGTCAGACTGATCGGCTGAAAGGCATCAAACTGTTGTATGTTTTTAATGTGCTTTTTAAAAAGAGCTGGACATCAAATATGATACAGTGATGTGCCATAGTTGCACAATAATTAATTCATGATCAAAAGGACGAAGCGAGATTGTAAAATCTAACCAGTTATGAAGAAAGAAATCTTAGAACCAAATTTTATTATATTCTATCAATTCTACAAGATCTTCAACGATAATCTAGACATTAAATTACACTTACCATTCAATCCTTACGTCTGACAGCATTTAGTATATAGTCCATGTACATGTATATATTCCCCAACGTCTTACACTGAACTGTGTACTGGTAGATTCGCATGTTACCAGATCATTACAAACCTTCTACTTTTCTCTCTGTTCACTAAGGAAACCAAAGCAACACTTACATGTATCATCTTAACATAACCCATGTAAGATATCTTTGATTCTGTTTGAACTTTGAAATACGCTCTTTTCTTACTCTGTTTGATTATGCTGCCTTAACATTCAAAGGAAAAGCAAGAAAAAAAACATCAGACCCTTCATACAAACTTTCTGTATGAATTTTATGGGGACTTTCACCGGCGGCATGTCATAACGTTAAAACAGTTCTCTCTGGAAATGAGCACACAAGTTGACAACTGTGCAAGGTGACCTATCTTTTCCTTTACTTGTATAAAGTTCGAAGGAAAAAACTCTGATACCAGTGTTGTGGTTGTAGGTTTTCCATGTATGCGAGTGTATGTTTTTTAAGAACAGTGAATGTGTATATGTATTATCTTGAAAGGTAATTGTCGACACTGAAAACTCTTTAGAGTTAACACTCAGCCGGGATGTCCATTAAAGCTCTCTCCTCCCTTAAGTTGTCTGCGAACAAAAATGCCCCCTCCCCCCCACTGGAAGGGGTGCGCCACCACGAACGAAAGACACTTTCCCCTTGCACCCCCCCCCCGGATAATTTATTCCCCCGTCAGTTCCCCCCTCGATGATCCCTGGACAATTTCCCTGCTGTATTTTCACCACTGAATGGTACAATACTTTTTATATTGCAATAGTCCTATGCACCTCATAACGGCCATGAATGCGTAAATACATATTAGGTGAAGACAATACTCCTCCTTCAGGTTTTGTCTGATTTTAATGAAGTTTCGCTTAAGTGTACACTCCAGTGATATACATAATTCGTAGTATCGATTTTTCAATGCGATAATTGATGGCCCATATGCCTGTTCATTTTGGGGAAATGATACTAGTTACTTGTACTAGTTACTTTTTGTCCATTTTCAACAAAACTTGGTAAAAATGAATCAAGACATATTTTGATTGTCCATTGCCATTCATGCATACATAATTTTTAAAATCTAATCAGTGACAATTTTGTCCTAACAAATAGAGCTACGGTCTTATCAGAGACTCCCGTCTCTAAATGTTATGACAAACACGTATTTACATACATATCAAAGGTGAGCAAGATAAAACATATAACATTTTTTCGTCATGCCTATAGACAGGTAATCCTTTCTACCTATATACAAGGTGATATGTTTAACACTGAGATAAATACAAATACAAGATTAGAAAGTCTACATTTAATAAGATTATTTATTATAATGAACAGGAGGGACTATTTCACCAATAAATGGTGATGGCATAGTCCTGTCACCAATGCATAGTGATGGAATTGGTCATCACCATTTCTCTTCACCAATTATTGATGATTGGCCATCACTACCTTTCTGGTTGTACAGTATGTAATTACTCTCGAGGAGGCAAACAAGGGCCTTGAAAAGATTATTTTGGTCTGGAATTCAAAAAGGGACCCTTAAGCGACAAGCATGTGGGTCATTTGATCGCTCAATTGATGACAATTACCACTAATGTGTGTGTGCGCTTTAAAGTCTCTTGGAATTCGTTTACGACTGGACACACTTCAAAGTGGATACGGAGAAGTAGTCCCCAAAGAAAAGGTCACTAGACAAAAAGTCCTGCTATTACTGGAAGGGAGGACAAAAAGCCCTCTTTATAAATAAAGCCTGTTTTCCTCATAAATATGAAAAAATTCATACCTGAAAAAATTCACTGTTCAAGGCACTTTATTATTCGTTGTTATGGAAATCTTTGGAAACTGGTTTTTATTGTTCTTCACACGTGCATGTAAAAAGCTATTAACACAAAATTATAGCACAAAGATTCATCACATGAAAACTTTATTGCAAATCTGACAAAAACAAAATCTACACCTAAAATTTGTGCCTATAAAAAGGTGATTGTGTGGAAGAATTTAAAACTTTTCGAGGAGTAGGAGGACTTTTTTTCAGCGGCGTTTTGTCGGTTGGATTTTCCCTCCTGCACCCAAACAGGAATTTAGAGCTCAAATGCAACTGATTACATACACACGTGTCTTATTAGTGTTCGGTAAGTTTTCGACCATCTCCTCAGACATTTTTACCTCTGACTTTGCCTACCCTGGGAAGATGTCAAGTGAACAATAGATATTTATAAGGAGAAACTACAGTCACTTCTGCAAACCGTTTGTTCTTCAGTCCAAGCTCGACTGAGATTGTAAATGTATTCGACATGTAAAACAC
>JABBOT010000050.1:0-214059 GCA_016165875.1 Acanthopleura granulata
CTACAACTATCAAGCTGTGTGTTTTATTGTAGTCTTTTATAGGAATATTTGATATTTAGATACAAATTCTGATGATGTATTATTAACTAACCATTTGTTGCTGTTCACCCAGAACATGACCTTCAGATGGCAGGTATTAAGGTGACAGTTTTTGATATAGACAACCCAGTATGTAGGTGCACATGTCTTATTTATTCTCTGAAGCCCGCTGTTTCAGATTTATTGATGAGTGAAACCCATTTGATCGAGTCAGAGATTCCAGCTATCGCCTCGCTGGGCGAAACCATTCAACAACAGCTATTGCCACATTCACTTGATGTACTTTGGACACTTGGTCGCTCAAATCATTTTCACCGGTTACTATGAAATTAGTACATTTTTACCCTGCAGCACGCACTAGAGTACACGTATGTTACAATGTGTCTTGCGTATGATTGCTGATCGCCATGTCAACGAATTATTAAAGTTCGATGGATTTAGGCTTTTAATTAATAAAAAAAAATGGTTCCTAAGCTGCCAGCTACATTTGAAGACTATGTACTGTAAAACCAATAGACGACAATTAGAAGAGATAACGAGCATTTCTTTAAGTCATATTTTCTTTTTCTACTTGGAAATCCCATCAATAGGACCACTGGTCATTTAGCAGTTTTATTTCTAATTTCTTCAGATCATCCCCCAAAATATGAATGTGTTGTCCAACGCAGTTCTTACTATAGTGCATTTATTTAACGTATTTGCTCTCCATGCTGTAGTCGTTTGTATTCTTGCATAAAACTAAGAAAGCGTCATGAAAGTACTTTAACAACTCTCCTGTCATGAATGGTGGTCATTCTCGGGGCCTATCTCCGATGTCAGATTATGTTCTCGTGGCCTATCTCCTGTGTCAGATTATATGGCTGACGTTTTGACAAGGAAGTGTCACTGTTGTGATGGAGCTCTTTATTGGAAAATCACTCAAATCAGTCAGACGGCACCCTTTACGAACGACATACCTGTATGCACTGAAAACACGAAATCTGCTAAATGCAGTTGGTCTAAAATGGGACACAAGCTTAGAATCACTGAATACATTAGACTTGATATATTTGTTGTTAAGGCTGGTTGGTTAGTAGTCTAAGGCACTCGAGTAAGGATTGCTCTGGATCCACATTAATAAAGGCAAAAGGTCAACTCTGCCTCATGGCGGGTTAATCCTGGGATTTATGGCCTTTGAGTACACTGTAAATTTCGATGTTTAACTTACATGTATAAACTTTTTCATGCATCATATATTAAACACCTAAAGATCATAGCATTATATTAGAGGCCTAATATATGTTTTAGAGACTTGAGTTTAAAACATATGTATATATTTATTAAACACGTTTGTTTGAATTTGAATCATCCAGTAAACGCGTTTAGAGTGGGTCATTTTACATTGTATTGGTCACCAGAGTACGTGGTATTTATTATCCGGATTCTGTTCGAAGTGGTCACCGTTCATAGGATTGAAAACGTCGATTAAGCATCACCCAGTATATACTGGGTGACGTTTAATCGACATTTTCCACCTTTTGAATGGTGGTCAGGTCGATGACTAGAGGAAACCAGTCCCCAAAGTAAACTAGCGGCCTTCAGTTTACAGGTACCTGACCCCTCCCGCTGCACCCATTCCGACGTCACGGGCTAGAAACATGGTATAAAAGACGACAGAGAGGCTGAGAGAAAAGAGAAGATTTTCTTCAATTACATTCTGTTTACCCCCACAAACAGAATTGCTTTACACATGCTCTAATAGCATGATTTGTCTCACGTGATGAATGTAATTCATCTGCCAATGGCCTCTTTTTCCCCTCTGTTCAAAAGAAGACAAAAAGAATATCCTGGCATTTTACGGTTACAATGATAAGGATTTCAGCTTTTCCATAGATTAATCGTCTTCAGACATTCTTTTCTCCAGCACGTCAGATGTCAGTAAAGCCTCTAATCCTGGAAACTGTAAGACGCAAGGAGGATTCGTTAAATCCCCGAAGCCGAGGTAATGCTGTGAAGTGAACACAAAGTAGCCTGGACAAAAACTTGGAATGTCTTCGAGCGAAACCCAAGTAACACCCTTAATCCTTAACAGGCTCAGCGTTAGGTTTCGAAGCATATGCGTGTTTTTGACCACCGAAGCACTGGGAATTTCTTCTGCCTTTAAGGCTAGCAGCCGACTTAAATTTTAGATACAGTTATCTGTGAGTTGTTACCGTCTCGATGCCTATTGATTGGAGCCTCCACATAGTAGTCGGGAGATCTTAAATCAACCCCGGGTCGTGTCACACCAGAGACTGTAACAACATGCTTAGTGTCTTCGGCATGATGTTCCAGTGAGCTACACTTCGGTAGCATGGACTCGAATGTCCACAAGACGACAGAGTCATATAAAACCTAAGCATACATACATACATACATACATACATATATACATACATACATACATACATACATAAAAGCATACATCTGTCATAAACGACATGAACCAGTCGAATCAGCAAGGATGGCAGCAATAATGCCATCCTTGCTGAATTGAGGTAGATTTCTCCGAGTGCTCCTGTTATCTCCATGTATATTCTGGACCACGCTGTCGTCTTGAGTACAGCGCTACACGTGATGGAAAGAAATAAATAAATAAACAGATAAATATAAATTGTCCATAAATTGATGAATAAATGAAGGTTGAATACGTTGCATATTCAAATAAATAAATAAAGAACTTTAATTATAATCTATTCCAATGACTCACCTGCGGATGGTCTTGGGTTTACCCCGAGTTTTCCTCCGGTTTCCTCTCACCATAATCGTGGCCGTCGTCGTATAAGTGAAATATTTGTGAGTTCAACGTAAAACACCAATCACATAAACAAATAAATTAATAAATTTTTGGACAGATGTTTTAACAGCGTGCCCAAGATTTCTTCGCTGTCATGACCGAGGTCAGTTTCATGGTTGTATAGAAAACTGAGCGTCTGGCGTAAACCAGAATCCGGTGGCAAGCTACTGACCATTCTTCTCAGGAGTAGCGTTTGTGCACGTCATACTTGTACGGGACAACTGATCTTCAAGCAAGGTTAGTGTGCGGGAATGGCCACACACACCAGCCATGTTGACGGCCGATTGTCACCAAGCCCCAACAACTCCTTGTCCAAGGCCGGGTTCCATTCCTCATCTGGTGTGCCCTAGAGATCAAAAAGGCGAAAAAACCCCACACTGAAGCTGGTCTTTTAAAATTTCGGCTGCCATGGTACTGTATGAACATAAGTGAGCAGGCAGCCATGGAAAACCATATGTTGTAGTATTCAAATACAATTAAAACATTACTAAATATGAAAAAATGCATATCGAACGAAAAGCAAGATGTTTAAGAAAGCTGAAATGCATTGAACAATGAATGAAAATAATTGAATTGGATACATCAGCGTGTTTCTATTTACGATTGAATAGAAATTTTACATTATTGAAAGATATTGTTTTTCATCAATGTTAAACTACTTATATTTGAATGTCATTCTACAGTAAATTGCAACAGATGACGTAGTGCACAAAACTTAAATATCAAATACTATTTTATTATCCACCTTTTTAAGATTTAACTATAATATTCCTTTAGATTTTTTGACAATTTCCAATGTCCATCTTTAACTGATACTTGCTTGAGCGGGCCAAATATATTGGGGAAAAATGTCTTCTTTTTTGACAGATAGTCTTATAACTACAGTCTTTTGACAGGGTTATGTTGGTGTTTTAAAAATAACTCTTCAGTGATAACACGTGGTGGCTTGGTTCTTGTGCTTTGTTCAAAAAGAAATACTTGTATCTATATTTTATTTTTATTTCTTTGTCGGATATAATGAGGAGAACTCCGTGTATCATGAGACAGAGAACTTGATATGATCTGTCCATTGATTATCAAGACTATCGGTAGCCAAGCGGAAACGCCGGCATTTGCATGTCTGTAGAGGGTAAGCTGAAACCAGGGAATCCATTTTCTGATGTTAGACAACGGAGTGGAAGAAGAATAAAAAATACACATTCAATAAAATCGATAAAAGAAACAGGATACTACTAGACAAGACTCCCCCTTGATCACTTCCTCCCAAGCTAATAATATTTCGCTTGAGAACGATCAGAAAATAAACATATAGTATATAATAGCACGAAACTGATACTTTTCCTAAACCGTAAAATCAATGTCGACATCGATTTTACCTGAATTCCAAGCGGTCGACATGACCGCATGACTTTTTCGCTCTGGCAGCCATCTATAAGCAAATGAATTTGCCGGATGGAATCAGACCTAACTTTCACACATGTGCTACCATATATTCGCCCGAGGAACTTATTACTGCGAGGCTTCCAATTTTTCGAGTGCATACATGTGTCGATTGTAATCGATGTGCAAATGAAATTGAATACATTACAGATTTTATACGTGGGCTAAGATGATATTAGGTGTACAGTACATGGCCCGTTTGTATTCATTTTGTCATTACGACAGACGTCTTTTCCACATGGAGCGAAATGACCCAGGTGCCTGTGACTAATGCGATCGCTGTACGTTAAAGCCCAGCCCCTTCTGGCTTTCTCTCCGGTCGTACATCGGAAAGATTGCTTGCAAGCAACCTTCGGATGGTCTCAGATATTTCCCCTACTCTGTGCGGTTTCCTTCCACCATAATGCTGGCCGTCGTCGTGTAGGTGAAATATTCTTGGGTACGGCGTAAAACACCGATGAAGCAAACAAATAAATAAATTTTTCTACATGTACGCACACCGCGATATACACAGATTAAGACGTTTGCAACAATTACTGCGAGGCTGATATTCCAAAGTGGACAAGGAGGGGTGGGTGGTTGGCGTGGGGGGGGGGATTGGGTTGTAATGGCGATTCCCTCCCACCGGGGTGATTCACGCCAGACAGAACTTGAGGTCGTTGGCACTCTGTAAATGACACTTATTAATTAAAAAAAAATATATATATATATAGATAGATATCTGTATCTAATTATATCACTAATATATTGACATAGTCTATCAAGACTTATTCACCACACTACACTATACCAGCGGGACAAAAGCCTGACAATCAGAGAGGAAAAAGCACACAAGCGGGGCCAGCTATGGCTTCTGACTCATAACAAGGATTGATTTCCTTCGCACTCAATATTCCTGGGTGCCTTAGTGACAATAAGTGGTCGTGTGGCCATATACACCTAACCCTCACAAATATGGGCGCGCATATCTCTGCGTCATACGTGCGGAAAAGTTTGCTAGATGCTATCCAAAGGCCAGTTTTACCTCAGGCACAGCCTCTTTGTCTGCTCAATAAAATGACCATCATCGCAAAAGTGAAAAAAT
This sequence comes from Acanthopleura granulata, assembly GCA_016165875.1. Classification (NCBI taxonomy): domain Eukaryota; kingdom Metazoa; phylum Mollusca; class Polyplacophora; order Chitonida; family Chitonidae; genus Acanthopleura; species Acanthopleura granulata. The sequence continues at coordinate 5,379 of JABBOT010000050.1, forward strand.
GTTGAAAATGACCTGAAAGATAAAAAATAAATCAGTCGATCAAATCACACAATCTGGTTTTTCACCCAAATAGCGCGCAAGTAGAATGGAACACTGAAACAGCTCTCCTCCATTAGCAAATTACAAACGTTATGCCATACAAGGCAACAAGCCATATTACGCTGTTTCCAAAGCTACATATCCTTTCTTTTTAAACCCCTCGCAGGTGTTCGCTTCAAAGTTAAAACTAAATGACATGTCAGCGCATACAATGCAAGGTGATCGCATTTGGGCAAAATGTTTTTCTAAGAAAAAGCTGTAGTGTTTTATTCGTTCGCCTTTGAGCTAGATGGAAGAAAGTGATGATCACACTACTGAAAATTCTTTTCCACCTGTAAATCAAAAACACTCCACTGATGCAGAAAAAATGACATACATGGAGGTTTTTAGGTATAAATGCCGTTGAATCAGTGTATGGCAACTGAGAAATCCATGGCGCCTTGGCTGTCTTGAACTTTCCAAGCTTTGTAACTTATTTGAAGTGAGTGTTTCACACTAGATTGACGAAAACTTGTGGATGTTTAATAAAAACATTCAACGTAAAACTGTGTGTTTGCTGTACTGTGGAAAGCCTTTATTCTCGCTGTTTGCCACTGATGTGTAAAGGCTATTTACTCGAAAAGTGGTCATCTATTTTTAACGCCGAGTGTAATATTTAAATTTTAAAGGATTTTAAGGAACAATTTGCATCTACTAAATGGCAGAAATTTACCTTTTTCGATCATAAAGTGTCATTGCGGTTTAGTATGATGTTATGAACAATGGTATACTTGCAAGAAACCATATTAGCCTAACGTGCATTTAACTACCGTAACAACATGCACTGAGGGCGTTGTGTTGTAATGGCAGTTACCTGCCCGTCACATTGAGGTCTAGGCTTTATGGAAATCAAGCCTTTATCTCATGCCTATAAAATCTATTTGAGTTCCTCGAAATTATCGCCAGGTAGAAAAATGAATTTTTGGGAAGGCCTACACAAGCTAAACAAGGGAAATTAATTCTACACACCATTTACGAGATATGAACTGATATGAGAAGGTAAATCGTTCTCCTGTTTTCAACATGCGTTTATTTGCACAGATTTCATGTGTAGCTGATGTGTTGGTATATAAACGTCGAAAGAAATAATACTTGTAGCCTAAAACGATCAGGAAACTGTCCAAAACGATATATCTAGTGTGAAAAGATTAACATTCATGCAGTCCGTTACGACTAATTCGCAAAATCTCGCGCCTCTGGAGTGATTTTCACTGCGTTCAAACAAGGCTCATAGCTCTTCGTAGGTCAGAGTTTCGCCTTGCTACATTATTTCCGTCAGGTGAAAATCCAGATGACAAGGCAGGTAATGATAAAGTGTCCGTATACAGCTTACGCACGTAAACGTCATCACTCATCTTGGTAGGAGTCCTTTGGTATTCTTGATAAAGCCGAGATATCGTCTCAAAAACATGATTCCGCAGGCTGTTTATTCCTGCCTGATAAAGTCGTTGAGAGTAAACAGCGCGTTTGCAGGTCATATCTTTGAGGGACACAATAGTTGAATGGAAACTAAACTAGAAAAACAAACTTTGTTTTTAGTGAACACCCTTAGGTGCGATAATTTCAGGTCAACTAGAAAGAGACTCCGACAGAAACAAACAACTTCCGTTAAGAGTTAATCCTTACATTTACCCTCAGGTAAGCTATGTATTGGCCCTGGAAAGTTCTGGGAGTTCAAAACACAATTAAGTAGCCCATCACCCTTCGCCGTGCCATTTCAATCATTCTTGTGACCCTCCAAATTGGAAAATTGACCCACGTGTTGTTTTGGAAATAACTCCATCTCTTTTTGCTTTTCAGGATAATCCTCATTACAACTTGCCTGGGCCTCAAAACAAGGTTTTGATCGGTTTTTTTTCGGCTGATTTGCATATAGAGCAGAAATGCAGAAATTTCTGTTTGCTTGTGATTTAACCAGCTGTATTTTCGCACAGTTAGCTCGTGGCTGATCCGCTTGATGAGCTATCTCCTGAATTCGTTAACGAGCCGGAATACGTTTCCCCTCCAGCCAATCCACCACCGTGTTAGCGTATTACTCCCAACATTGCATTATTTGCTTCTGTACCGGTCACCGGGTAATGGAAGTGGAGAAGAGAGATGACACAGAAAGCTATGAAAGCAATTTACATTCCGAGCAGAGCAGTCAACCGATTAGGCCTTTGTACATGTTGTAAACAAACACACCTTATTCTATTGAAAACACCGTGATTGGAGCGAAAGAGTAAGTCTTGTAATGAATTTTACTGGCTTTGACTGGAAAGCATTTGTTTTACACTTATGTAACGCGTGTACATGTATAAAGATGAACTGAAAACATTTGCATAAAGTTCTCAAAACAAAGAATCAGGGGCAGTTGACAGTTTGCTGCGCAGTCGTCTCGAAGACTTTTCTGGGGCGTCATATTACGTGAAGTCATTGGAAGAGCATACTCGTTGTTGGAGATTAGTCTTTCGGGATGTAGTACAGGTTCCAGTGGCAGATGTCATTTAGAGTTTGAACTTAAGTAACAGTATTATCATCTTCAGCGATCACAGTTTGTTGATGAAGCACAGTCTCTAGTGCGGTGTCAACTGCATCTTCCAATTGGATATATTCAGCTAAGAGATCTGTGTCATTTCTGACCATCAGAGGGGTAATGCATGTTCGCCGTAAAATCTACGTTTTAGCAGCCTTCTGTATTGTAGAAGGCTGGTTGGTCGAGTGGGCCAAATGGTTGACATGTGTTGCTATCGACATGGTGCCTGAGTCAGAGGTTGTTGGGTCGAATCCCGGAGAGATCTGAGCCAATTTTCAGCACTAGAACCTGTGTTCTAATAACGATAATACTAATACGTAATTTACTTTCTAAATGACAGCTACCAATCTGAAGTTGTTGCATACTTAAAATTTAATACCTATCATCTATCTCCACAGTTTGAAGTGTCATCTACCTCTGTTGCTTAGTGGTCTCCCATGATCTTGAAGTAATATGAAATTCGCACTTGGTGCAAATATAACCGACGCGTGCCGCCATTTTAGAATCAAGTTACCCTGTTGGGCGCTCTGCTGCCAAATTAAGACTCTCACTCAAGTTGTCACTCTCACTCTGTTAATGGTTTACATCTTCTTGGTTTCAATGCAAACGTTCCAAGAGTTTACCGTTTTCCAGACGACGACAAGAGGTCCGCTCGTATCGAAAATGGCGGCCACGGAAATCTGACATGCTGTGAACAACATCAGATGCATTTGTGTAACCGTAACGCTGTGGCAATGTGAATAACCAACTGATATCAGGTGAGCATTGCTCCAGGATTAACCAAAATAAATCTTTGTAGAATACAGTTAGTGATCTGATGAGTGCAGAGCTGTGCTTCTGGGAAGAATGAAGTAGATCTGAAATCAAGGCAACATGAAACAAACAGTTCTTAGTGATTTGAATCACAATAAGTGATTAGGTCCCTTCGGCAGTGTATTTTATGTGTAAATGACAGCATACAATGTTAGTAATTCTAGACGAGGGAAGTTGATAAAACTTATTTTAATATCCCTGGAGCTCTGTTATGCCTAATTCTGTCATGGGATTTACGTGGGCGTCAAAGTTGCAAATCCTTAATGATGTACATAAGCAATGGAATACAACACCAACTGACAGCTCATGAAAACGTATCGCACAAAAGTCGCCGGAGGCGTAAAGTGCTGAAAAGGCTTCTAATGTGTTTTTGCCTTGTAGAATGAGTTTGAAGATGTCGATGCTGTCAGGGTTCTTCGCGCCTTGCTCACTACAAGCGCTTGACTATGGGCGTAGGGCCGTTTAAAGAAAACTTGTTTTCCACCATTGTTGCGCTCAAGTTCATAGGCCAATTGTCCTGATTAACATGCCAATGGGCACCCAGGTTTCATCCACCCACAAAACACAGACCGTCATGGTGCATAAGTGACCAAATCTTGAGTGCCGCAATAAACAATCATATACACAATAAGTCATTGAATCTCTTAGTGAACTTCGAAAGCTACTTGTGACAGCTACTTCTGTCCCTGACGAAGTCGCTGAACTGTTGGAGTAGCAATCTGGCCGCCCAGTCGCTAGAGGCTGTTGGACAGAAACGATAACGGCTTAACGTCACGCTGGCAGTTTTCAGCGACAGCGTGGGCATCTCATATGGCAGGTTTCCAGTGAGAACAGACCAGTCGATGAATGCATGGATACACGCTATACATGCATACACGACATATTCGTCTTACATTCATTACCTGTGCACCCACTGAACTTGCGCTCCTAAAAATAATTCCCCTGGAAATTTCCTGGAATCATCAGCTCAGGCTGAAAGCCCAAAGAACTCGATGCGCACGGAAAAATCCATCTCAGAGATTACGCCATGTATTTTATATCTGAGGGACTTCTTTGTTGTTGGAAAAGCCCTGATGGCAAGTTGAACAGAGTTTCATACCTGGCTACCTTTGCTCCTAATGGAACATATCACATTGGACTTTACCAGAGATGCGGAATAACGCCTATCCCGTGTGACGGCCTGTCCCTATGGCTAACTGATATAGATTTGCTTACTTAACCGGTTGTAGGATGATGTAATAGAGCGGAATGAAGGGCTGCTATCTTCGAATTCTTGCAATTATGGTGCCAAGGCAGTTGTTCGCCAGGTTTCTAATTATTTGTTTGGATACACCTACCAATGTCCACATGCCTAGATGTGATCTAATACATTGCGTAAGCAACAGTTCGAAAAACAACCTGCATTCCGTAACGTTATTTGTTACACGTGGACATGAACATTACAAACCTATAACCCGAATCTGGTATGCATCACGCTGTTACAGACTTGCAATAATAAGGCTATGAGACTAGGTCGTCCACAAATGTTACGTAATACTGTCAGATCAGACCCAGCCTTTGTATCCGTTATTTGCATCACCGTTATACAGCAGAAGAGAGTTACATACATTGAATCCAGGTCCTTTCGTATCAGAACCCAATCAATATGGCTTAAAAATTCTATAAACAATAATTTACCCTTACTACTTAAAAACAGCAGGATCAAAGTCGTGTATCCAGTATCACACGAGGCCCTAACTGAATTCGCTGTTCAAAAAATGAACGTCATAAATCACAAATTAATAGTTCTTTGTCCGTAACGGACTTACATCGCACGTCGAGCATCTTTCCGCTTAGCTTTTTTTTACCGCGTACTACTATAGAATGGTTTAAAAAATGACTTGTCCGGAAAAAGTATTATTGGAATAGATAATGTTTGAGTTTTGTTCACACACCACTAGATAGATCTGTTTCCAACACGTAGTCTCCTTAGCTAGGCTTTTAGAGCATTGAGCTTCAGCCGTCGTTAGACGGAGGGTGTAAGTGTTTACTATTACAGTCATTTACACGAACAATTCTTCATTACCAAGACAGCAAATTTCACCCGCTATCTGTGACCATTCGCCAGCCATCACCTCTGTACTGACGTTTGTTGTCTATCACAACTGCCGGAATGTCGACGTTTGGGGCAAAAATGCGTTCTTTTTTTCGCGGGGAGGATGGCAAATGCAAATACAGAACGAAATAGACTTATTATTGTCTTACTTCTGTTCAGGTATAAAAATAATTCCAAAGAAGGTCATGACGATTATTTTTGCTAAATCTATATTTCGACACAGACGGAACCGTTTGACCCATCGACAGGAGACAGTTCGCCTATCTTCAGCGGATTTTATTTAAAATAGGTCAGATTTTCAAGATGTTGGCTGTCAGGGCAGGTACCCACCCTGACTGAGGTGTCTTAATCCAGCTTCCTCATTGGTTAGTGGTAAATTGAGAGGCCTGGCCGTCGATGAGTCAGTTTAGGCTTCATACGCTCCTGCTGGGATCAGTTTACTTAAACCAGACAACAGTCACAAAGAAGGAAAGGAAATATGAACACTATGTGAACAATGTCAGTTTGGGAATTCCAAATTTCAACTCCATGATGTCATGGCGACATGATGTGACGATGTTAGTTTTCCGCGTGGTGCAGCATTTTAACACAGTCAGGTATAATAAAATATGAAAATGTGTCCTTTACTTCCAGATATTTTTATTTCTTTATGTTTTATAAGTTTTATTGCTTTATATTCCCGTCCATATTAAAAGGAAATGACTTGCCGGGAACAACGACATGAGGGCACAGAACGTCTTCAGTATGATACCTTGGCACTAAAACACGTGACTCCTGCATTCCTTTGGTGTATGTGTAACCTGACAGGAACGATATGAACAATGTTTATTCCTTTAAGTTGGAAGAAACTGTTTGAACAAATCTCCGTTCTTTGCAATTACGGACGACCCTAAAACTTATACTTGTACATCTAATCCGCACATGTGATCTTTCGGGCTTTCGGTGTGGTGATAGTACCATATACTGACAGCTCAGGAAAAGGTTTCGATTCATGCAAGGGTATCTTAGCTGCAGACGTAGATCCTTGGCTGTGCGGTCAAAAGAGAACAGATAAGCAGACAGTGACGGTATTACAACCAGGGAGATGCTGCATTAACATGACTGATATGGAAGCTCTGTGGTGTGCATGTGATGATCCCAATGGTATATTTATATGTATATAGACTTAATTAACCAGTGCTAACATTTTGTAAACGTCTTGTGTCCCACAACCGGTTAACCTAGACAAATTAGCTCCTTTTCAGTTTTCATGGAATCATCAGTTCCACATGAGAGACCAAACAGCTTAATATACTCTTACAAAATCTTTAAAAAATTCCTCCCGATATTTCATTTTGAGGCCGTTTTTCTGTTCTTGAAAGACCCCTATGGGGAGCTAAATAGCGAGCTAAACCAGCCATACACGTAACGTAGCAATTAAATGCGAACTGTTCAGTACCACAGTTGCAAAGAAATACCGCAGAAGAAGGCGTGTAATCCCATATCCGTTTTGACTGGCTGTAACCTGACATGTTTTTGCTTGATTAACCGATTCCAGGACGATGCAATAGGGTAGAGTAAAAGTCTTACTTCTGCGAATCGTTCTAATTATGAGTCTAAGTTATTTAATCAATACTATCGCCAGGCTTTCAATCATTTGTGAAGATGCACATATCCATGTAGACATGCGCAGATGAGATCTGATACATTCTCCAATGAATAGTTCCGTAGTTATTTTTTACTAACGGTTTCGTGTTACACGCGGAAAAACGTGCAAACGTGATTGCAAAACAGTAACAGGAATATTGGCTTGAATCCTTTCTGTGACAGAGTTTTAATTACAGTGAATATTTTAATTAGACGGCTACTTTTACCAGGAACACGAAACACGGATATTTCGTCACTTGATCAGGAACACGAAACACGGATATTTCGTCACTTGATCAGGAACACCAAACACGGATATTTCGTCACTTGATCAGGAACACCAAACACGGATATTTCGTCACTTGATCAGGAACACCAAACACGGATATTTCGTCACTTGATCAGGAACACCAAACACGGATATTTCGTTGATCTCTTTAGCGTCAACAGGGAAAACATTTTTTTGCTTTAAAGATTTTACTCCAAATGTTAACTCGGGTGAAAAGGGTCGTTTCCCAGAAATGGGGTTACGAAGCGGGCTACTGGAACGGGGAATTATTGGCTTACACCCAAGATTATTAAGAATGATTGGGGACTGTCACAGACATCTACTAATCATGTTACAGGGTGTGACCAAAACTTGTCACGGGGCACTGTGAAAACACATCCGACGTGTCACATTGTCAGCTATCGGGCCGAAAAGAGTAAGCACATGCGAGTAAGTTCCTTGTCTGACAGACCTCAGTTGACTTTGCAAAAACACCCTTTAAAACAGTGTTTTGCTGACTTTATCTACAAATTACAGGAACTGAATGGGGTTTTTCACTCAAGCCTTGGGGTTGTTTTATTGTGGAATGTAACTCATAACTTTACTGTTATGGTCTTCGTCTTTATCAGTCTTGGATCTCACGCTGGACACCTTTTTGCCTACACTGTTACAAAATTTTCGTAAAATTCCGGGAGATGGGCCTAGCAACAAGCTTCCAGGTGTTTAAACTGTACAATAACAATCATAATAGCGGCAATGATCGTATAATCTAGTTCGCGAACCCCGCACAGGTCACATGTTTTTCCGGTTACAAGTGTATTTCCTCAAAAGCGACCGTGGTGGTAAAACACTCGTAGAAGTAATGGAGTGAGCGTAGTAAAGTCAAGGACTTTTCTAACAGTGCAGTCTTACTCTGCAGTTTGAGCTGTCTGGAAGCCTGACTCCTCCCGTCCTGTGGGTATCTGTATGTATATAGGGCCTATCCCAACACCACACTAACGTCCTACTAATACACAATATATCCCATAGTGGACTGCTGACGCAGTGAAATTGCGCTGACAAAAATAGTTCCATTTCAAATTTGAAAACCCATCGACCTTTATACCCTCTTGCATAACTCGTCTGAAAGATTACGACGTGACCTTTATTTTGAGGCCGGTTTTTTTTCTGATTTTACAAATCCTCTATGGCGAGTCGAAGAGTAAGCGAGATTAGCATCGCACGCAAGGGGCAATTTATCACGAACTTTTCAATAACTGGATTGCAAAGTAATGCAGTCGTATAATAACTCCGCTTCCATTTTAACATGTTGTAACATAACAGGTTTTTGCTTGCTTAGCCGTCTACCGGACAACGCTTTCCGCGGAATCATCCAATGGAGAACTAAAACCCCTCCCGCGCCTTTATTAGGGGGGGGGGGGGCAGGGGGGCTAAAGCTATGTGATCCTCTTTGATTTTTGGATTACGTCTAGGCGCGCGTGTGCCCAAAAGAAACCCTTTCGTAGAACAGAAACAATACAGCGTCATTGCAACAAACGATGTGTTTCTCTACGATTCTGACCCTTTTGGTTTTCCGATCAGTCTCACATTGCGCGCAGAAGGTATATGTTCAATATTGTCACCTGGCTCCAAGTTATTGGCTTGGATGCACGCACTGATGTGTTTTCAAGCACATTATGTGAAGACAAGACATTTGTCATCTGTCACTGTGAGTGCAAGTCCAGCTTATGCTGGCTTCCTCTCCGGCCGTACGTGGGGAGGCCTATAAGCTATCTTCGGATAGTCGTGGGTGTCCCCAACCATAATCATGGCCTCCGTAGTATAGGTGAAATATTCTTGAATACTGCGTGAAACACCAATGGAATAAATTAATTAATTATACAAAACAGCATTTACATATACGAGAATACATATACGAGCATTATGTATCGACAGTTTTATGTTACACCTGAACTTATTTATGATTATAAAACGGTAACAGAAATCTTGCTATGATCATGTGCGTTGTACACTTTTGTTTCGCGGCCTTATTAGATAGCGATGTCTTTGATATCGATTGGGAATTGTTTCAAATGTGTAATAATATTGTCAGGGAAAGTCAAAAAAAATATGACGTTTCTGAATCTTGCCAAAACAGACAAAGCATTCGAGTACTTTTTTATTTACTTCATTTGTGTTTTGGTCCAACTCAAGATCATCTTAATTGCAGGACGGCAGCAAGTATTATAGCGGGAAATAGAGCTCACAGACCGAGGAAAATCCACGACTATCCAGAAGTTTGCTAAAAATAAAGCCCTCCGAGGAGGTGAAGTTGCTAGGGCCATTATTTGCCTAGAAGATACTGCCCCCGAGGAAAAGAGTGAACTCCAAGGAAGGAGTTCTTCATGTGTGGGAAGTTAACTGACATTGCCAAAACCCCCATTTTCTGACATTATTCACAAATGACAAACACCTGTTCGTGTTAAGGGCTGGAGGCCTAAAACTGTCTTAACATCAATTGTATCCTAACTCATAGAATCGATTGCCTCTTTACCCCAACTGACTTACGTATGACGCTGAGCAACTCCTTGAGCTTAACACAGTTGGAAGCCTAACGTATGCTAAAAAGTTACTCGAAGAAATATTGCTGGATATTTGTTCGCGTAAGCTAAACTAGATTTACTGCCAACGTTTACATGCCATAATTTCAAATGGCACCCAAGTTTTACCGCACTTAAATCTACAACCCATCTTCTCCAATGCTGACCTCAAGCACTCCGGCTTCTCGGCGGAAAAGGCCTAAGTGTCATGACTCCAGGTTTTATTATGGCGTTCCAAGTCGTTTAAACACCGTGGGGAATCCGGGCAGTTTTAGGGCGTTAAGTAATAATTTACTCCAAGTTTTCTGGTCCCTTCGTGTGAATATCACTCTTCAGTGCCAGCGTGTGCTACGTAAAGGCGAAAAAAAAAATTAACGAGTCTCAGCAATTGTTTTAAACGTGTGTTGCATGCGCATATTTACACCTTGAGCCGATGAAGGTTTGAAGCTGATTTTTGCATTCCTCGAATGTTTGTATATCCTAAAACATGTGTCATATAATAAGACTACTGAAAGATGTGCGACAGGAATTAAAATGTATCCTAAATCGTTCAATCCTCTTCTATGAAAGTGTAAACCTTTGTGATCAGCTGAGCAAGGCATCCAGTACAATCTTATGAGCGTGACTTCGCAAAACAGGATGACAAAAGAAAAGTAAACGCAAAATGAAATGAATGAGCTTTACCGTCAGAATAATAATTCATCTAACACTCTTTAATATTTTAACAATAAATTTTGTTAGAAAAACTAGAGATACAGAGAACTGTTAATTTTAAAATGTTTGGAGACGCTAATACAGAAAAGCTATAACTTCAAATGCTATTGTTGGTTTGCCTGTTAAAAGCGATGAGTCTCCAAAGCATAATAGTCTGTAGTAAACAATTTTAGAAGCCTATTTTAATAATTTAATCAAAGTTTGCAATTAGTTCACGAAAAAGCCAAAGTCTCCGAATAGAGTTTTCCGTATGAGTTCAACAGTATGAGAAACAATTTGCAAGACAAGAGCTGTCTTATTAGTTGATAAAGTTGTACTGTGAGAATCAGCAGAGAAAGACGACACAAACTTTCTCGTCGCGTTCATCTTCTCGTCGCCGAGCTTCTAAAGCAATTTGGCAACAACGTAATTTAAAAGTTTGATGTCTTGTGCTCGTTTTCCATAGTAATTTTACTACGAGTCATTCCTTTATCCATGAGAAGATAGCATGTTATTGTTATATTTGTAAACTATCTTATCTGTAATGACCTCTAACTTGGGTGGTGTATATTTTGAACCGAGCATCGAAAGCCCTTGAATAGCAGGGTTGATAGTTTGAGGAAAACCTGAACTGAATATATGACAACCTTGCATGGATAGGATTCTCATGTGCATTGTGTGACTCAAGAGTTCCTTCTTGGTTGACGCTGCCTGGCTAAACTCTCACACATAGCCAACAAATCGTTATAAATAATGTGTCATTCAGTGTGTGGAAAACATAATGTAAAAATCAGTCCTCAGTTCTCGGTGTTTTCAGCCAAATGGGCTGTTTAGATGTCTGAGCGAGCTAGATATCGGATAGAGCGGTGGAGAAATATCCAAGCCTCTCCAAGTACCCGGTGAACTTTTGTAATCATATAAAATTATATTTCATCATCCGATTTTATCCACCCGCATTGATCTTTCTTTACAGGTAGGATGTACTCTTAGTTTCAGCATCTCCAGCCTCCAACACTCTCGAGGGGACAAAAAACGTTTGTCTCTTCTTCGATTTCTTCTGCACCTGGCCTGTGGTGATTATTACTCCAGATTCCCTCTATAAGTGCTCCACGTGCGGATCTCCATGGTGACACGCGGGGAGATCAAGGGCACTTAACTGTCTGGTTAAGGAAACCATTAGTGCCTGGAGTAGAGCTTCAGGCCGTGTTAAATAGTGACATTATCCCCAATAAAGAGGAAGGCCGGGAAACGATTAAGCTGGTATACCTCTTGTGTATCTAGCACAATTCTTTGAACTCATATAATAGGTGTAAATGTGCCTCTGGACTTTCTGTTTACCGTAACAGTACCTAATGCATTTTCTGTTTCTTCCTTAATTTACAGCGTGTTTTTTACATTGTAGTAATTATGCTATTTATAATACAGCTAAGGTGTAATGAAATAGCCAGGTGCACCGCGTGTTTAGCTGAAAGCGGGGTTTAAACCTGAGTTCGGGTTTATTGCTGCACATATTACGTCGCAATAACAGTTAAGTGCGTGTGGCACCAGTTGTGCATCCGGAAACGGGGCCGAAGCCTATTTGGCCGAGGTGGTTAGCGCTATAATTCGTTGTAATGACCCAAGTGCCTGTCACCAGTGTGATCCATGAGGTTCGAAGCACAGCTCATGCTGTCTTCCTCTACAACCACACGTGGGAAGGTCTGCCAGCAACCTGTGTTTGGTTGTAGGCTTTGCCTGAGCCCTGCCCTGTTTCCTCCCAAAATAATGCTGGCAGTGGTGGTATAAGTGAAATATGTCTGATCGAAAAACATCAGTCAGTTAATAAATAAATAAATGAAACGGGGCCCTGAGAAAACATTATGAGCGGCCACGGCAAATGCAGTCTTCGCAGTGTCCGTGTAACGTCAATTCACAGGGAGTCAATGTCTGATGTCCTCTACATGGCGTTACCGTGAGGCAGCAAAATAAATACGTTCACCGGCGTTTCTCCAGGACAAATACACCACGATTTTCAAGTTAATCCAAGTTTTAAGCGGCAGTGGAATCTACTTGCTTAGTATCATTCAGGTTCCAAACAGGGTGAGATTGGGTAATCTGCTTGAACAGCTATCTCTTAAATCTTATCAAAGCCAGTTGCCTCTCGCCAAAGCGGCCGTCGAGAGTTCAAGACCAGCTCATGCTAGCCTCCTCTCCGGCCGTCCGTTTTCCATACCCCCCCCCCCTTCGTCGTATAAGTGAAGTATTTTTGATTAAAAAATGGTTGTTAAACAACAATTAAATCAAAAAATAAAGTAGTAAAGACATAAAGTTACTAACGCTATATCCGATAGGCAGACGTTGGTGATGGCCAGTGTACAAAGAATACTTTAAAAAAGTACGTATATTCATACAGCTACCACCTTAAGTCCGGGTATATAAAATCTACGGACTTTGCAAGGGTTAAAAGGGATCCAAGATATTACGCCGCAATAACAGTTAAGTGCCTGTGGCACCAGTTGTACATCCGGAAAATTTAATAATTTAATGAAAGTCATGTATAAACTTTCCACCATATCTTGCTATTCCTATTATTCCTGTTCCTGGGATTTAAGGAATATGCACGAATATGTTACCTTTTGAAAGCTGTTTAGATTTAGGAATGAATGGCAATTGTTAGAACGGTGTCCCTATTATATATCTGTCTTCCATCGGACATCGAACCATCCCCTCAACCAAATCACCGAGAGTGGGACTCGAACTCAGGACCACGCTGATGGACGACGTCGTCAGCTGAGAGACCGACGCCTCAGATAACTCACCCTTGAACGGTGCTGTGTAAAAACATAGCTTAATTTATGCTCGGTTTATGAAGGTAAATTCTGAAGAAATGGCGGTCAGTGTTGATAAAATTTGCTCATTTTAATAGTGTGACGAGCTTATCACTAAATGTAAGTAGACATAATATCCAGCTTTCCCCCCCTCTCCCCCACCAATCAAAAACCCAACACACGCACACACCGTACAGCTTTTCCCCTGACCACCACGGATCACACACACTAAACCAATCTACCTATGTGTACGTTCACAAACGGGGTTCAAAGTCCACACCACGTGCCTGTGATTGTCGACAGTCTGTGTATACCTGAGTGAGCAGGATGTTTTAGTCGCTAGTCTGAAAGTGTCTACTGTCTATACAGTTGAAAAAGACCTCGGGTTTTATGAAGTAGCACAACGTCTTTCTGACGGTTGGCATACAACAGCAGCACCAAAATACTTGATGCCAATACTGACAATCTGCCTCTAGAGTTGCCAAGTTATTGCTTGACAACAAAAGGTAAACAAATGGCAATCACCGCTTGATTGTTTACCACTGAACACCAGTGTCCAATAGTCTGTTTGGATGAGTCCAAAGAGGAGGGAAATCTGCAAACAGAGAAAAGGTTTTGTAACTTTGCTATAAACGCCCCAGGAAAATTGCTCCCATGCAAACCATCGGCACACAACTCCAGGATTATAGCACAATGTGACGATTTGCTACGTCATCAGAAGACTTAAGACATTCGAATTACGGAGCAGCGGTAATCTGATTGTGTAAACAGAAAGGGCGGAAAACCAGTCAGTGGCTAACAGAATAATATACCTACGAGGGACAACAGCTGACATGTGAGTCAATGTAATTCTTGAAAGTAAAAATTTGGACAAACAGAATCCGAGGCTCTTTATCTTTGTTGGAACCACAGTGACACAGGGAATGGTCCGTGGAATAAATGAGAGCATGTGGTCCACTTCAATCGCCAGTTGTCTATGACGGCATGTAGTTTGCACAAGGTTTAGCGGTGGATTATTTTCACGAGGAGTGTAAGTTATCGAATGCCCAAAGCATACCTTCAGTGAAATCAGAAAGAAAATCTGCCTGCTTTTCGGAAACCTCGACTGAACGGATTAATCTCGTGCTAACCAGGTGACACCAAAGCGTGGTATTCTGTGGAAATATCCAAGGGCTCAAGAACCAGGCACATTTCATACTTAGATACATGCATACCCCGTTATGGTTAAGTCGGAGTTACAAACCATAACTTATTTAAGTTTCGCGATCCTAGCCTTGAGCGCTCTAGGATGCGGCATTGTATTCAACACCCCGGTTCGCTTCCAAGAGGATGCCGGCAACTTCCACAAGTTCCTCTTCGCTCTTCGCTGGCAGGTTGTGTCGTGCTTCACATTGGTGTTCAGCGTATTCCGACTACGGTTTGCACGCCTTAATCATCAGTTTATACTTCCGGTTACCCCGGACAGCCAGTGGCAGGTGGAACTTTGCGCCCGACGCCTCAAAAACACCTTAGAGCACCTAGTCACCAGCGTACTCGGTCAGCTCGTCCTTAGTACCTACTTGAGTCCGGACACGTCACAACTCATCCCGGGACTAGTTCTTCTGTTCGTCACCGGACGTATACTGTATTTCCTTGGCTACCCGGACTACTCAGGGCCAGGTAATCTAGTGACGATACTACCCACCGTTGTGGTCTACCTGACGAATGTCTACTTCTTAATCACATCGGGCACTCTAGTTGAACTATGAACGCATGTTCCATTCAGGCTGCCATAGGAACTATGACACTACAGCAAAGCTGTGTATATCCACTATCTTTTCCACGCTTTTGCTCTGAACGCTGTGTCTGCTCACAGTGCTGTCTATCTTGTTCATTACAGTATCACATGGGAATCGCCACATGAGCTATGAGCACTCCAGGTCAGGGTGTCACCGATGACAGCAGCCCAGCTGAACAAAACCTTCTAATCATTTGCTTTGTGACACCAGAGTGCTGTCAAAATCACAAAACTTGGCTACCATGTGAAAAAGAGACAGAGATATAACAGCATTTGAATGGAAATTTCCGAATACAGCAACAGGTGTCCATGTGTTGTCCACGGTTACTGACAATTTGTCACCTGGTTCCCGTTCTCTCTGTGGTCACCTCTTTCCGTACAGATGTATTAAAAAATATTACTCTGTAGTTTATGGTATAGGTAAGCCCATTTAATTAAACCTAAACGAGAGAAAATATCACAATAATATATTCCCTTCGAACGTTAAATTATTGTATTAGTTGTGAGCTAAAGATTCTAATTTTGAAGGAGAAAAATTGCTTATATAAAAAATAGAAAAAATATTTCTTATGTTTTCATCTTATCTGTAATAGGCACACTCTCCATTTTTACTCTCTGGGTTTTCTTTTACTTCCTTACTTCTTGGTTTTTGTTGTCGTGGATTTAATCAAATGCGCACCCTGATTCGCTTGTACCCTTAATCGAACAGCTTTGTCAAGTACCTGGTAAAGGGTGGCACTTTACTCCTGGCACACGGGTTTCCGCCATCCATAACTGACAGTCGTCGTAGTGTGTGGTTTACCTCGAACACTTTAGGTTTCCTCGACCAATAACACTGACAGTCGTCGTATTCTGTGGTTTATTCCGGATACATAGGTTTCCTTCACTCTCGTATTGTGTGGTTTACTCCAAACACTTTGGGTTTCCTCCACCAATAACACCGACGGTGGTCGTATTGTGTGGTTTACTCCAAACTCTTTGGGTTTCCTCCACCATATAACACCGGCGGTGGTCGTATTGTGTGGTTTACTCCAAACACTTTGGGTTTCCTCCACCAATAACACCGACGGTGGTCGTATTGTGTGGTTTACTCCAAACACTTTGGGTTTCCTCCACCAATAACACCGACGGTGGTCGTATTGTGTGGTTTACTCCAAACTCTTTGGGTTTCCTCCACCATATAACACCGGCGGTGGTCGTATTGTGTGGTTTACTCCAAACACTTTGGGTTTCCTCCACCAATAACACCGACGGTGGTCGTATTGTGTGGTTTACTCCAAACTCTTTGGGTTTCCTCCACCATATAACACCGGCAGTTCTCGCATTGTGTGGTGTACTTCGGGCACTTTAGGTTTCCTTCACCAATAACACCGACATTCGTCGTAGTATGTGGTTTACCCCGGGCACTTTAGGTTTCATGTACGGGTACTACTATCAGAGAGGAAAACAGATAAACAAATGGCCTGTTCAACTCTCAGACAGCGATAATCCTTACACAAGATCAAAGAAAGAAACACGAAGACGCTAGACTAAGTTCAACACTTGTATTTGAACAAAATAGACAAATAGTACAACTGACAATCATATATCAAACAATACAGATAATCACAAAAATATATACATATAGTTTCTTACTGGTGACAGCGTCCAAATCCGGCTGGAATATTCCGGCCTCCAAAGGCAAGTCAGTCCACATAAATGTAGAATCCACAATACTCAGGAATTCACAAATCAAAGGATGACAGTCACGTAACAACGAACAGGAGAAGGCACGGTACACCGACTATGGTATATATTCAACTCTGCAACTTTCCTGGGCAGACGAGTTGACAATGGTGTCCGTGACGCCGAGCTGGCTATGTATGTGTTTCACTCCTCGGAAATATACACTTTCAACCGCACAAAGAGACAATTGGCTATACAAGCTCCAAACAGGCGTCGGCGAAACACAAGCTCACAAGTGCTACGTACCGAAAAATGGTGTTCAAAATGACAAAATTGTCGAAAGGCAATTAAGCCATTTAAGCCAATATCTCCGAAATCCCAAAGAAGTCCTCCTTAGTAGACAAGAACAAATATGACACGTGTGGACACCAGTAAAACGACTGCTCTCAAAGTGGACTTAAGTATATAACTGCTCACAAGCGGGCATACTGTAAACGACTGCTGTCGCTCATATTTATAGATTAACGTGAAGAAATTCTGGGTGGTTTTTTCGTAAAAATGTTTACAATATTGGTACATCTTTCCAGAATGTGCGCTCTATGTAAAATGACACAAACTCACAGAAGCCTCGAAAACACGCGACTGAATTCCACCGCAGGTTATCGAGTACACAGAGAAAAAAGAATATAGGTCAGATGCAGATCTGGTGATTTTACACAAATAAAAAATGCATTCCGATATCTGAAGGAAAGGACTCGTAACATTCACCAATCACCGACAGTCGTAGTATTGTGTGCCTTACTCCAGGCAGTTTAGATTTCCTCCACCATTAAGACTGAGAGTTGTCGTACTGTGGTTTACTTCAGTCACTTATGTTTACTCCACAAATAACACTGATAGTCGCCGTATTGTGTGATTTACTCTGGATAATCAGGTTTCCTCCACCCATAAAACTGACAGCCGTGGCATTGTGAGGTTTACTCCAGTCAATTGGGAATCCTATACCCCAAATACTGACAGCCGTGGTACAACATCGTTAAACACTAGGCAAACAAAAAGAAATCGATGAAACGTTGTTTCCGAAACTGTGTTCCCCTCTTTCAGGGCTTCCAGAGCTGTTCATTTTTGAAAATTATAAATTTAAGGATAAATGACAAACCAATGTTGTCTTTTCCTAATGTGCATTTTAGGATGGGTGAGCATATAAACTTGCTAAAATCCCTCTCGTTTTCTTCTGAGGGTGTAAAAATGGCTTTTTACCACAGTTTCCTATCGCCCCTAAGTGTAAAAAATGAAATGGCCTGCAGTCGTGACGCTACCGGTGATGGTTGTCATAACAACTCCATGGTGTGAAAAGTCGAAATAGGGATGGGGGGGGGGATTGGGCGGTAAGCCAGTAAGTTCATATATGACGTCATTTCCGGAAGTTCACGGACAAGTAAGGCACGTAAAACACACCTCTTTTTAAAGTGTAATTTTCTTCATGTTCATGTATCAACAATTGAAAGTAATTAATGATAAGAGGGAGCGCAAAGATCTTACAAATTGTGATGTATCGGAATGAAAACTTTATTTTCCGTCAGCTGAGACGAACGGAGTCGTATAACTAACATGGTGAAAAGAGAATCTGGAAGGAGAGAAAAAACGTTTATGAAAAGAGAACGAAAAGTCAGGGACCACACATTTGTTTTATCTCTTCCAAATTTTTCTCTCATGCTGGCTTCCTCTCCGGCCGTACGTGGGACGGTCTCCCACAACCCGCGCATGGTCCTGGGTTTCCCCTGGGCTCTGCCCGGTTTCCTCCCACAATAATGCTGGCCGCCGTCGTACAACTAAAATATTTTTTAGCACGGTGTAAAACGTGAATCAAATAGAAAAAGAAATAAAATACAATATTTTTTTGTGGCCGCATAGTGCGAGACGTGCTCATAGAATAAATAATTCAAAGAATCAGAGAAAGAGTACAGAAAAAAGGATTTTACATCGCATACAACGGGCATGAGGGTATCAAATTGCCTAATAACAGTCATTGATTGTGTTGATCCAAAGCGATAGTTACACGTATAGACGAAAGGTAAACTTTAATGACATTCCATTTAAAATTTATGTATGATTTGTCTAATTTATTATTAGGCTTCATGTTGTAAGAAACTCCTATGTAAATTCATAATAATGGAAAGGGCGTGATAGCTCTATATTTCCATCCTCCAAAAGGAGTTTTCAAGGTGTGCCCAAATCTCTATGGCCCTCATGAACGAGCGAATCCACAAATTGCGTACTTAATGTCAGAATGTATGCCTTAACTCATTGAGCCCTATCCCGCTTCCACTAGTGCCCTGAGAACGTTATTTTTGTCTTTTGATGCAAAACCTCTCAAAAGCGAAAAATGGAAAGTGTATCTTTTTAAATGTCTAGTTTTGTGTCATTCTCCAGCTGTTTTTATTAGAAACCAATGTTCGGGATATGTACCATCAATGTCTCTCAAAACAGGCCGCTTTCACCATATTTCAGTTCTTTTTACAAATTTAAAGAAATTTTGTATTTATTTTTTAAGAGAGAAGTTTAAACAGAATGTCAGATGATGCGTTGTTAGGTAGCCTCTTTCTCTTAAGGCATTGTATCTCTACATTCCTAGTTTTTGAACACAAATGAAAAATTTAGTGTTAATTTCCAAACAGTAATAGGGTTTAAATATTTGATGTGGCTGAATGTTGCGTCCAGTGGGGAATCATTTCTGGGGGAAAAAAAGAAAAAAAAAATGATTAGCCATTTAAAATCACTACTTTTGGAAATTACTTGGTGATTTTTTTTTTTGAGGGACACATTATAAAGTTAGCGCAAAATTCTGTAAAGATGGAGGAAGTCACGTATCTCCTGAGCGAGATTTTGGCTGGACTAAACATCACATGGCTGAAATCCATTAAAACATGAGGTGGGAGGGGAAGAGAGAAGGGCGGGCTCCATGGCCGAAGTGTTTAGTAGGCTATGCGATCACTGCTCAAGTCTAGTGCATACTGGTTTCCTCTCTGATCGAGCGTGAGAAGCTCTGTCTGCTACGTTTGAAAGATCACGAGTTTCCCAGGTTACTCTGTTTTCTCGCACCACAATTTATTTACTTATTTATTTGGTTGTTCTTTCACGCCGCATACTTCATTTATACAACGGCAGTCACCATTATGGTGGAAAGAAACCAAGCAGAGCCCGGTTAAAACCCACGAACATCCACAGGTGGGTGGGAGACTCTCCCACGTACGCCCGGAGAGTCTCCCACCAGAAAGCTGGCTGTTACCGTATCAGTGAAATATTTTTCATTACAGCCGAATACAGAAATAATTTTGGTTCGCGTATTAAATCACATCTTTATTATTATGGAAAGTCCCTCCGTAAAATGTCTTAAAATAAAAAAAAATGTATTTTGAGCTTAGTTTTGTCTTTTGATAAAGCATCAAATATGAATCGCATCACTGTGCTTTTTCTCCGAGATGTTGTATAGTAATTTCACTTTACATTCAAATAACTTTCCTCTGCTTTCTCGCACGAAGAAAAGAATAACTCACCGGTGCACCAGCGTGTGAAAATTTCCCATTTAGCGGCAAGAGTCCTGTCCTTTAAATGTTTTATGATTTCGCCTGCCATTGGACGCTGCAAGACCTGACTATCTCCCGTGTTGCGTAAATCTGAAATCACGGATATCGGTTGGAATCCAAGTCTATCCTCATTATAATGATGAAATACGATGTATGTGAAGAGAGTATTGTCAGAGCCTGACATAAAGACAGGCTTGAAACACGACATTCAGGCAGCGGTCATCCATACCACATGTACCTCTCGTCATTCTCCTCTCACCTCTTTCAACTCTAGTGACTAATTAAGTAATGACCCAATCGTAGTCAAACAATGTTTTGAAGTTCGCTGTCGGATTCGTCAAAGGGCACACTTAAACAACCACCCCAAGAAACAAAACACCATGTATCCCCGTCATTTATGCGCTGTTCCCTAGATTATTTTCATACACTTTACTTAAACCTGCGCCATGAAGTAAAAGCCACAGTGAGAAGACATGAAGGAATTGTATTGTGGTGTATATGTACTGCGAGCGTTTGACGCCGGAAGCATTGGCCGTTTTGTCACAGACATCTACAATTAACTTCCAACACCTCTGAAATAATGTGGTTATTTTGTTGGTTGAAGGGGATATCCGTGGCGTCGCCTCCACGATTTGTCATAGTAATAATGACATCTTGTCACCATAATTGTAAGCGCTTATCTGTGGAACACCCATAAAGTCTAAATCTGCTTGGAGGAAGAGCAAATGACCGTCACAATAACGATGATGTAGTGTAACTATCAAGATATTCAGAGAAAGAACATCTGATATTACCTACTGAACCTCACACTTAGTTCTGTGTTGTAAGTTCTGTGAAACGAAGATCAGTTAGAAATTTCCAATATTTTTTCAGATATTTAGGCGTGTTTAATCTGTACAGGATGTTAATCATGAAAGTAAAGATAACATGCCACAACGTGTTGAACAGAGAAGAAAAGAAACAACGGTGGGAACTATGTGTAGTCATAGTGAGACGTGCAGTTCAGTTATAACCAAGAGTTGACTGCCTGCTCAGTCTGCCCAGGCTCAGTTCAATGCATGGGATAGTATGGAAGCCTGTCATGACCACCAATGTTTCTTTGCTGCATGTATGGCCTGGCGATGGTACGAAGCGATTTGTTATTGAAGCAAAGCGATGGGTAGTTAGGACAAAATGATTTGTAGTTGGGGCAAAGCGGTGGGTGGTTTGGATAAAGCGATGGGTTGGTAGGACAAAGCGGTGGATCCACGGCAGGAAACAAAGTGCAAAAAAAAAACAGTAAGCATTAATGGAAAGGCCATTCATAGGCTTATTTTCTCAGCTCTAATATACATATTAGTATAAGTATAAGTTCCACACGTTTACATTCAGTTTTGAAAGCAATTCTTGTGGACATTTGTCATGCAAATGATTTCCAGAGAAAATGGAATTCAGGTATCAGGTACATGTTTTACTGCCACAAAAATGTCAGGGTGACGCCAGAGACGACATTCATCATCGTTATACTCTATAACAACCGATATGGAAGCAAAACACTTGATAACACTTAATACGGTGCCAAAAAATAGTAATAAAAAATGAAAGTAAAAATGTTTTCACGGTTTCTTCACCTCTAAAAGGCCTAAAAGTTTGGCCCTATTTTCTGTCAGATTATGCTTACAGGGCCAACGGGTTTTTTTCTTTGCGTAATGTTTCAAGCAAGTTGAACTGAGGTCGAGAGTGTGTAATCCTCAGAATCCACTGCCCAATTTTCTTGTTTAATCATTGGTTGGCGATCTCTTTGTCGTTGGCTAGTGAACCGCGATATGTGGCTGATGCACGGTAAATGACTCCAATCCATTGTGCCCGACAGTGACATCGAACCATGATTTATAACCTAGTGAAAACCTGGTCTTGTTTGTCACTAGTTTAACAATTCAAGCCACTGGACTAGGACAAATGAAAAAACGTGGCTTTTCCCTTTCTTATACGCAATTCTGCCGTGCACGACTTGGGCTGGGAGGAGCTTTTGATTTCATTGAGAATAATGTGTTTTCGGAGACTAAACCGCCAAGTCTTCCTGCTGATGGCAATGGGGCACGGGCAAAACAAAGCGGCCGAAATCGCAGTGAAACGCATCGTTTTCTGTTGTAACACCGCAGTGTTCGTGTACTACCTATGTGGTTTGGGGAAACATATGCTCCTGGTAGTGTGACCTAATCCAAGAAAGAGCAAAGGAACACACGACTTTGGACCCGTTTTGTTAAAGACGGAGGATTTGATCGAGGTTCCTATTAGTGTTGTGAGGAAAAATGTAAACTCAATGTAGCCGGATGCAAAAGATTATTATTGTCACGGTAGGAACAATTCTATGTTTGTCTAATCATCAGTTTTAACGCAGACAAACCTTATGTTGCTTCGTTAGCTACTGTTAATATGTGCCGTTCACTTGCTGCTTTAACTCCATTGCATCTTCCAGCAGATTCGTACTGAGAATTAGCAGTGAAGAAAGTCTTATTAGGAAACCGATAAGAGTGAATGACGCAGTGTTACCTAGGTATATTGAGAGTGACTTGTAACTGAGCGTCTAAAACCCCCAAAGAGGGGCAACGGTGCGAGTGATTATAATGACTGTAAGACTCTAGAGCACTGAAGGCAAATAACACAGAAGCAATGTTCAGTGTGGCGGGCGTAGCAATGATATTTATACTGGCGCATATAAAATGGATAACATTAAAGGGTAAATAAGGCATCAGGAATAATAAGACAAAGTATTAATACTAATAATAGTTTAAATGATAACAATGGCCAAGAATTGTGAGGCTGAAAGACACTGTTACATACATAACAGTAATGGAAACCATGCTTCCATCGCATTTCGAGGAACTCATAAGTTTATGCTAAAGGATTATGCGTAAATGCGACACTGGTTAAGGGCATGGAAAACAAATAAAACATTACCAACTGACCATTATGGGCGAATCGTTAACATTGACTTGAAAGTAAGGCATAGGCCACTTTCTATAATTTTCTAACCGGTTCCAAGTTCCAAGCTTTTTTCTCACTGAGAAGAGCAGTATACATCTTTTACTATCATTTTTCAAAAATTATCATTGGAACTATGACCGATTAAACAGAATGAAGACAGTGAAATATTTTCATCAGGACTGAAGACTGATGTTAGCTCACAGTCTATATACATGCATTCTGTACAATCTTTTGCGACAAAGCTGTGTATCCATATAACATAAGTATGCTCGTGTAACTTAAGTAGTATGTCATTGCTTCCTGTATTCCTTCACTGTTTGGTAGATACGGGTGGCCGTTTAAAGCCTTTAAGTTTGTAGATTAAGTCTGAACGATCCATTAATGTTGCAATTTGGTTTGCCAAGTCGTTGAAAAACCTGAACCACTGACTTGTTTCATGACTGGTGTAGCTCACCATCATCTCACATTTCAAACCGGTTAACATTACAAGTAATAGTATTGTGCATTAGACAGAACTTATAGTAGGTTTTGACTTTAAATTACTCAGGGGAAAATGTTTCAGAGAGCAAATATACATTCATTCAAACACCAATGAAGACGGAGAAGTAACACATGAAATACACCACAGGAGACATTTTACTCACAGGTCTTACAACTCAGGTTGCAATCCAAAGATATCAGCTCTTCAATTTACTGTCTGGCTTTTCCACATTCCCGACTCTGCTTCCATGACTTTGCTCTGAAGGTAATGGAAGTTTAATGTGCTCGCAACTATTACCGACATGGATTTTCAAAAAAATGTCTTGCATCTGTAAAGGTCATTCTGTATTTGACATATGAAGAATTAAACGCAACCAATTCTTCTGGATGGCTTCGATTATTTACAACGCTACATTTATGTGTAAACTTTCACTTTGGAGAACCTTACGTCATGTACGTATACCGGTGGTAAGCTACATTGTATCTACAAGCAAATCAGCTGTTGCTTTGGTCAAGACCTTTCATCCACAACCTGTAACAAACAACGAGTAACAAAGCATATACTTTGTTGAAAAAGTCGTATACAAATTTGATTCTTTGACAGAGATTTGGCCCTTTTGGGAAATTTATAAAAGATTGTGGCCTTTTAACGATGTATCGACAATATCTCGGTGTATGTCGGAGTTTGAAACAGGAAACAGTAAAAAGCTGCAAGTCAGTTACCGTTGTGAGCAGCACAAGAAAGACAATGGCATAGATAATGAGGAACAAATTGATCGTTGATTTTTCTGGATGTGTTTTTGTCGGCGACGAATAGAACATACCACCCGGTGTAATCGCGTTGTATTGGACATCGCAAGCTTTTTGTTCTCTTCGCTGTCTTTCTGAAAACAAGTGCCCTACAGATGTAAATACGATCAATTACAAATAATGTGGTGACACTTAAAGTGCAATGTCTGGGGGAGCTAATTTATCCACATCTGAAATTCAATCTAAATGCCATTGTCAGCCCACGTCTTCTCCGAGCAACAAGGACGCTCGTAATTATTGGATCGATTCAAGAACAAAACTATTAGCAATGAGTTTGGGGGAGAATATTTTGCTATGAGATACGGTTGGACATATCATCAGTTTTATTTATCGCGACGAGAACAGTGTTGATACGTTCTCACTTTTTTGCGTCCTAAATGGAAATTAGATCTCAAACTGCAGTAATTGTACAGCTCTGATTACAATTTGAACTTAAATTAGGGCTTGATTGCACCTGTCTTTTAATGTACACATCGATCCATTACTTGAAAAATGTGTGACGTTTTACGCATAAGCTAAACATTCCCTGACCGATTTCATACCGCCAAAGTGCTTCCACCACTGGGATATCCTGCCCAAGACACCACACATGACACCCCACCCAGTCACATTCTACTGACACACAGCCCACCAGTCCTGCTTCCTTGCTCTAACCTCTCAGTGCTAAGCGCTAAGAGTGGCAGCAAGAAGTACCATATTTAAAAGCCTGTGGTATGACCCGACATGGTATTGATCCCGGATCTCCCGACCTCGAGGCGAACGGTCTAACCACCGGGCAACCGAGGCGGTCCACCTTGCTATGAGTGGAAGGTGTTGGCAGAGGTCTCCCATTATCCTCACTTACAAACGAGAGAGCGTCACTTTATTCCCGACAGAGGACTTTGTTGGTGGCAATCTTGGTGACCGTATTATGCCATCACGAATTCAACCAGACAAGGTTTCTTCAGCAACGTCTTGATAGTGTGGCAGTGCGGCAGCACTACTCCAATGTAAGTGTTAAATCAGATGGGCTATGTAGGGAGATACGATCAATGTATGACCAAGACAATTTTGAGAGCGATCTGTCACCCCTGAGTAATCATCTAGACAGAGTTTGTTGAGAGTATATATTTTTAACCATGAAAGGGTTTTGTACAGAAAAACGTGATAAACTAATCGGCCTGTAAAGGAATGTGGTGGAAAGATTTCGGACGATTGCTTTAGGCTCTACAATGATTTATAGAAAGCGAAAGTTACGCCAAACATAGACTAAACACATCAGGTAAAGGCGTTTTTCAAGGGTGTTTTCCTTATAGACAAAAAATCCAGATCCATATAGAAAATTAGTGTCTATTCCGAGCTTTCTGCGAGTTAAGCAGTGTCGGCGCCAGTCTAATAAATGACCAGGAGATTGCTTCACGTCCTGGTTAATTTGTGTATGCTTTGAGTCGAGAATAACAAGCATGTAAGACTTCCAGTGCTGGTAAACGAAGTAGAATTAATGGCCTCTCTTCTCACATCTTGCTAAGTTGATTCAGCGCTCTCTGAACAAAGTGTGTCTTGGTGGTGTAGTTACCTCAGTTACAGCATTAACAAACAAACAAACTCTTGCCCCTGTTCCCGCCAGACATGTGTGTACTTTAAAGATGTCGTGAGGATGACGGAAGCGTGAAAGGCCACATGAATCTAGCTTAATTTTCCCGAAGAATGAGTCGTTGCCGATGTCTTTGTCGCGTGGAAATCAATGATTGCAGGCAGTTAATGCAGAGTGAAAGTTCTTGGTCGATTTTGCTTGGAAACAATATAAAATCAAGTTTCTCTACAGCCCTGCGTAATATGCTTGGCAGCCGGATGTCTTCTGACACCAACCCAACCATCATCCAAGCCTCTAGAGAGAGAGTAAGTCTGTTCCGTGTTCACGAAGGTAACAGCACTGTGCATGACATCAGCTGATAACAGCCCTGAATTTATAAAAGATTTATTCACATTAATGTCTTTCCCCTTCCTCCGCATTTTCCTGCTTTATTGACAACAAAAGAAAAGGAAAAGAAAAAAGAACGCCTCCCTGCTCTCTCTGCTTTATAATTCAGTCTAATTGACTCGACACTAGAGACCGTATGTTCATTGTGTTCAGTGTGATAGCCATGTTGAATTTATGAACAGTTGCAATCAAAGCGAAACTGATATACATAGTTGATTATCGACACCATATATGCTAAAATGATACACGATTTGGATGCTGATTTTAATCATTGGCTTACTACATTCATTACGTTTTTTCGTCATCACTGAAAATTGGTGGCTACTTCTCTTTAAATGAATCCGTCCTAATTTTATACTTATGTGTTTTCTTAGAACTTTGGGGATTAGTGTTCTTGACGTTTTGGGAAACTGGTCTTACGGCTATTAACCCGGAAAGCAATTTTTTGTCGACGGTTGATATACCCAGAAGATTAAAGGGCTTTCTAGACTTTCTTGCTCGTTGTGTTTGTTTTTTCTTTTTTTTTGTTTTTGCTTTTTTTTTTCTTTCTTTTTTTTCATATTTGATGAGTCAGGGAAACCACACAGAAAACATAATGACCCACTGAGGTGTATACACTGGTACACAGCAAACTTCTTGACTTATTTTATTTATCTGTTTGATTGGGGGTTTACGGCGTACTCAAGAATATTTCACTCATTCGTTGGCGGCCTGCATTATGGCGGGAGGAAACCGGGCAGAACCCGGGGGGAAACCCACGACCATCCGCAGGTTGCTGGTGGTCCTTCCCACAAACGGCCGGAGAGGAAGGAAAACATCTTACGTACAAATCTCGGCTCACCTTATAGGGACGGAATTCTTATATACGCCAATTGCATCCTGCCCTTTCCTGCTTTTCTCTTCCCTAATTCTGCAATACTGAATTGTTTTATTAACCAATTGTGGCAAGAAAATTGGCATGGGAATGCCTGTCTAATTCGGTATATATGTGGATGACCGGGGTAACAGGAAGTTCAGCTGGTTCGTGTCGACGAGAATAACACGGCTAACTTGGATTTGGGTATATCTGACATGAAGAAAACAACAAACAATAAAAAAAAACGCTGTTACCAAAGTGTTAGGAGCTAACATACTGGTGTCACTAGAATGTAATCTGAAAACAGTGCCAAAGCGATCGCAATAGATAAAAGATATTGGTAACATGATATAATGCCAATGCATTGCAGTATTGGAAAATTTCAATCTCATTTTTAATCTCCCATAATTGAATTTCTTTGTCAGCAGTATTCAGACAGTAGTTCTTTGCCAGAACGAACAAGGGGAAAAAGCAAACCCTTCAGGACACAGTTGAGCATAACCAGTATGAAGATTTAAGGTATGAAACAATACATCTTTACCGGAGCATTGTGGGTAAGAAAAATATATTGTTGGGTGAGAAACATTTACGAAAATAGGTAATACGAAGTTTTGTGGAAGTGAGAACAGACTTTGATATAGGTAGTAGGGCAATAGGAGCCACATTGTATAGGGTATGGGGAGTGAACACGATACAGGTGTCAAAATATAGAAGAATATTGGTGCAAAATCATAAGACTGAAAGACGCGTTGGTACATGTAGCTAAGTGCGAAGAGTGAATAAAATCTCAACAGTATACCATGAAGTGTGAATAAAACTGCATGAAGGCATTGATAATGGCGTACACAACTTTTTACATTTTCCGGGCGCAGTCCTGGTGTTCTCTCATGATATCTGAGAGTACACATAAACCAGTGGATTTTAGCATGAGATTGGCTGGATAAATGGCTGCGGATCAACTTTTCCAACGATTTATTGTCACCATGACATTTGCTTTTCACACCTGTGTCATCCGACCGCTTCACAACAGCCTTGTGTGGAAGAAATGTAAAGCCCGTTTTGTATATACTGATGCTTAATAAGAGAAGTGTTGCCACTAACCAAGAACCATTCACATTTCTTTCAGGAGCGATTTAAATTCAACGCCAATGCATTGCAGTATTGGAAAATTTCAATCTCAATTTTAATCTCCCATAATTGAATTTCTTTGTCAGCAGTATCCAGACAGTAGTTCTTTGCCAGAACGAACAAGGACAAAAAGCAAACCCTTCAGGACACAGTTGAGCATAAATAGTTCATAATCTGGAGGGCAATCGATCAGCAGATATCAACTGTTTAAATTTAACTCCTGGGTTTTTAATTTAGAATTTCCATCAAGTTTAAATTTTATTGTAAACACCTCAATGGCTTCATTCACTAGTGGGGTGGTGGGCAAATTATCTCTGTAGACTGATCCCCCCTTTTTGTGTTTAAAATGTGATCGTCCTTTCTGTTTAAAATTTGATGGTTGTTTTTTCTTTTTGTTACTACATTTTACATGGACTCAAATAGAGATGTTTCTCTTCTGACGGCTATATGAAGTTTAATGAGAGGCCTTGCCCGTGATTCTTCCCCGGTATCAATTCCGGGCCGTGTGCAAATATACTTTTTAAAGAGAGATGAAAATTCAAATAACATCGAGTGTGCCACACAACATGTCGGCTGTTATGTTTACTTCCAGAATAATACAGACCCGTTCGGGATGAAAAATAAGAAGCATGACGTTGTTCGATTTTTTTGCTGGCATTGAAATCACTTCATTACTGTTTTGCTCTATAACGCGGATCTCACTGGTAACGTCACGGTGAACACGCTATTTTGATACAAAGTTGCCCAGACAATGGTAGAAAAAGTAATACTGGCTAGGGATGTCATCTTTTGACATACAAAGTAAAGCATTGCGCATGCCTCAGAGCTAAAGTTGACAGGGTCTATTATGTTCTGATGCTTATTTCCGCGAATAAAAATATTTGAACTTGAATACTTAGAACACTTGCTTTTATGTTTTATATAATTGATATGGAGGTTAACTACCAGAGTTGTCTTCAGGGATGAAAGAGTTATTTTACATAATTTCTACAAATTACCTTTGTAATTACATACGTACTGCTTCAAAGCCAAACGCCACGACGTCGGAAAAAGAAACGCTTTGTTTCATTACGTTCCATTCTGAACTCGGCGGTATGGTGTCACA
Source organism: Acanthopleura granulata (assembly GCA_016165875.1). Lineage (NCBI taxonomy): Eukaryota > Metazoa > Mollusca > Polyplacophora > Chitonida > Chitonidae > Acanthopleura > Acanthopleura granulata. Next base: position 35,188 of record JABBOT010000050.1, read on the forward strand.
ATACAAATATAGTAAGCATGTACATTCGAACGTCACAGATACAACGTCATTGAAATATCCAGGTCAACTCGAGCCGCATAACCTTGCCGTTGATTGGTCTAAAATTCATGACCTCTGCGGAGGGAGGAAAGCCAAAAATATACCGTTGTTTCCATATTTTCTTCAGACTGCGGGGGCCGGGGATAGGCTTTAACACCTTCGCTTCGGTGTTTATTGTATAATCTGATACCGCCGAACCTTGTTTTTACTTGTGACTGATGTCAACGGAGTCAGCAAAATTACAATGGCGTAAAATCCACTGAAAAACATAACATAGCGAAATGTTTCCGTAGTTTTTTACGTTTGCTTTCGGGATAGCAGATTTTATGCAACAGTCTCCTCTGATTCAGATTAAGTTGTCCAAGTATACATGCCCGCAATCTTTTCTGGTTTTGTGCGAGAATTCCTGAATTGCGTGACGTCATTGGCCAAAAATAAGCGACAAAAAACATGCACAGTAAAAGCATAAGGCAGGGACGACACTGCCACAAGTGACCGGTTAAACACGGCCTCTTTTGAATGTGCCTCATTTAAAGCGTTTGAGCATGCGTCAGTTTTAAACCACGAGATATTGGTCGTCGTGATCTGAACTGTATGATCCCGTTATCCTAGGAGCAACCTAACATCAAGAAAGCCATTCTGCTTATGGCTTGATTAAGATCTAAGCCACTCATTCCAGTAGCCTTCGATGATCCTCACCGCGTGATGCAGCTGACAGGATAATGTTTGTTAAAGAGGTCATAAAACAAAAAAGTAAAGTAAAGTAGTTTTCAACAATTTGGGCACCAATTATCCTGAGAAACTCCGGGATATGTGTAATGTGTTTCCATTTTATTGCAGGGTAAGACAATGCAGAATTTCAAACGTTTCCCAAGTGCCGACCGTGAGAATTAAAGCCTTTGTGAATAGAATTTGGAAATTTGGTTCAACTGTGAGTCAACCGTTTGACATTGTAGCTCATAGATGTGCACACATGAACACCTGCACACATATCACAAAGGAAGACTCCAGATATCGTGTCTGACATTTATCGCCATTGTAGAGATGTACAAATATAGAGATCAAACGGATTTCTCTACATATACCACTGTATCAGTTTTTTTTAAAAAAATGCCACAGCAAGCAGCTTCAGTCGCTATTAAAAAGATCAGGTATAATTTCAGCAGAACAAATTAGGACTTGAAAGTAATTTCAATAATCTTGGACTTACTTGAAACGGAGATTTAAGTAGAATGATTCAAATCAGTGACAAAGAATCTGGCTGATCAAAGACTTGGTTAGAACTATAAATTTGTCTGATTGCATTTACACGACAGAAGCATTTGTGGATCCCCTTACTCGCGGCTCTGTTCTACCATAAGTTCTGCATCTCAAACTTTGTCATTTCAGTAAGATGAATTAGTGACCGGGTTATCCGTTTCGTCAGAGAGAGAGAAGATCTTTTCACATTTTACCATGCATTTATTTACGTGTTTTATTTATTTTATTTATTTATTTTATTTATTTATTTATTTACTTATTTATTTATTTATTTACGTACTTACTTATTTTGATTAGTGTTTTACGCCATACTCAAAAATATTTCACGTATACGCCTGCGGCCAGCATTATAGTAGGAGGAAACCGGGCGAGGAGTCCTGGGGAAACCCACGACCATTCGCAGATTCTGACGATTAAGGTATGATATTGCGACGTCTGAGTGATTTTCATTTGCGAGGTGAAACCCTTTACTCTGAGGCACGGCAGAGTAATGCTACTGACTTGAGCATGCGGTGGTATGTAGCATGAGAAAAACCCATGGAAAACATAAAACGTCCAGATTGTTATGCAGTTTGGGATGCACCCTAACACATAAAAGTACAAAAGAACGTCTCAGCTTTCTTTTTGCCGGGACGTAAATATCGCCTTAACCATCAAGATTCCTTACGGCTACAGAGGTTTTGACTGGAGTTGCCTGCAATCGACACTTCAGAGATGGTAGGTAGCAGGTGAACGGTAAGCTGGTTTCGAGTTTTTTTTCCTTCTGAAGTTCATTTATAATGTCATTTTTGAAGATTTCCAACAATTGCCAGAAAGTTTGCGTAAATAAATGAGTTATCGATGGATAGCAAATACGCCGCTTTTTTTCATTTTGTTGTCACAACTTTTTTTCACCTCGTTTCAAACATTAATATTTATTTTAAAGTCCTCTTTCATACCGCCTTGGGGGCGGATGTGGGCTCAGTGTATTTAGCTTGGGCCGGCGTACTGTTGGACATTTATCACCAGAAATTTTTAAGTACTTTGCAGCATTTGTTCTCATTTGTTTCAAGGAGTTCATGAAAATCCCTGTAACATTTATTTATGTATTCATCTGATTGGTGTTTTACGTCGTACCCAGGAATATTTCACTTATACGACGACGGAGGAAACCGGACAGAGCCCGGAAGAAACCCACCACCATTCGCAGGTTGCTGGCGGACCTTCCTACGTACGGGCGGAGAGAAAATCTCTGTAAAAAAACTTTTATTAGGAACAGGTGGAATTCGGATCTACTATATTGTGGAAATGTATTTTTATGTTTCAGAGGTTGGCTAGTTGAACCCAGTGTAAGCGAATGTCTAAACTGCGAGGAAAGACACTGAACGAAGAGCTTGCTGGACACCAGAGCCGCGACAAGCCTTACACAAGACAACACAAGACACTTACGTAAGCTCAACACATATAGCTGAATAATATAATTCAAACAGTTCAACTTGCAAACAGTAAACAAACAACACAAACAGTAACAAAAATACAATTTCGTATGGATATTACAACACACTCCAGTTCCGATCACCCACATCGTTTTACATCAAGCGTCCGTTATAGCCAACACTTTTCCCTGGGGAGCTGCTCCAGGCAAAATCCCAGCAGAACGTCGTACACAATCCTCGGGTTTTGGCACAATTTCGATACAGAATAATGTCACTTGCAAGGGTAAGTGGGACAAAGTAAGTACCAGCGAAAAGAGACAATGAGCAATGCTTGCACAGAATTAAAGACACAACAAATCGGACCAAGACATAAATACTCCAGTAATAAGATTTCCAGCAAAACATATTCCCCATGGACCAGTGAGATAGACTGCAACTTGCATTGCAATCTGGCTGCCTTATACAGCCTATTCCGCTTTGCAGAAGAAGAAATTACAGGTCATGCTGGCTTCCTCTCCGGCCACACGTGGGAAGGTCTGCCAGCAACCTGCGGACGGTCGTGGGTTTCCCTCCGGCTCTGCCCGGTTTCCTACCACAATAATGCTAGCCGCCGTCGTATAAGTGAAATAGTCTTGATTACGGCGTAAAACACCAATCAAATGAATAAATAAGTAAATAAGAAGAAGTTTCTGATCTCTGTAATGGTATACAACACGGGTAATTCTCCCCCGAAAGGACGATCTATATACACAGGCGCTAAAACACAAGCGCTTCAGGAAATTACAGTACAGTCTATGATGTACATACCATCCAAGATCTAGGTCAAAACCCTCACCCGATTAGCATGGAAATGGGAAAATAGAATGTTTAAAATACGAGGTCACAATACCAGTCAGTTGATATTGGTATTCGTCTCCCATATTTAGATTATTTGAGTTGATGTGATGGCCAGGTACTGTCATTTGGGGAGCCGCAGGTCAAACACTGTTTCCGGCTCAAGTTGGTGTTCATGCATTTGGAGTAGTGTACGATATTGTGCTTTTCGTTGGTTTGCGATTTCTTGGATTCCTTCTAGAATTTTGGGGTTCCTAGACTTCGAGTGCCGGCTATCGGGTTGGACTGAAAATTTCTAACTGGTATTTGCTATTTCATGGGCAGGAAAACAGTGACCCAACGAAACACTCAAAAGAAGCCAGGAAACATATTGTAGATTAAGGCAGAAAAGCTATCAATTTGCAACGCAGGCGGATCCTTGTGCATCCTTGTTCTTATTATATGTGAACTTAGTCTAAATTTACATATACACGGATATACTAAACCTGAATATATATTCAGGGCTGTCAGATTCTTAGCAATGTTCTGGTAAGGTTCTAAGAAATAATAATGAAGCGTTTGAAAGAGATATATTTTACATAAATGTTCTACATCGGTCTACTTGTGAGTAAACCGAATCCTAACTATAACATCAGAAGTCAGACATGCACAATTTACCTACGTACTCAGAAACGAAGTGCAACAAAATTATGCAAAACACAATAAAAGAAAGCAAAATTTTGAAAGAAAAAAAATAATGTTTGAAACTGAATGGAAATGACTACATCCCCTATGTGGCTACGCGGTGGGCTCCGAATAAACGCCCACTGGTTTGATTGTACACACCACACAAAGGAAAGATGACTCGCGTGTTCGTTACACCCCTTGTTGCTTGATTCCCATTTTCTGAAATACTGTATTTACGCAAAGCCTTTGCTTATCTATTCTGCGCTGACTATCACCCAGTCTTCAAGTAAATTCCCTGCTATTCTGCATGATCCATAGCCATATGTCCATTGCATTTTTCTTGTTTGTTCTGCATTTTCTATAATTCTCTGTTCTTTGGATTCTTTGTGCTTTGTCTCCTTTACCTCTCATCTTACGTCCACTGGAGTCTTTATTGTTTATTCTACATTTTCTATAACACTTTGTTCTTTGGGTTTTTTATTCTTTGTCTCCTTTACCTCTCATCTTACGTCCACTGGAGTCTTTATTGTTTATTCTTTATTTTCTAGAACTCTCTGTTCTTTGGATTCTTTTTTCTTTGTCTCCTTTACCTATCACCTTACGTCCACTGGAGTCTTTATTATTTATTCTCCATTTTTTTAATAACTCTCTATTCTTTGGATTCTTTTTCCTTTGTCTCCTTTACCTATCACCTTACGTCCACTGGAGCCTTTATTGCTTATTCTACATTTTGGGTCACAGCGTGTTACTGAAATTCTTTCTTAATGTATTTCTTCTGTGTATCACCTCGTGCTTATTACAGGCTTTGTTTTTATGTTCTATTTTCTTTAACCCCATGTCCATCGCATTCCTTGTTACTCTTTTCCATTTCATTATTTGTAGTTCGTTTTCGTTGCCTGTCATAATTTATCCGTTACTTAGCATTAGCAAAAAAAGAATAAAATAAGACATAAGGCAAGGATTCAAAAACCATATACTTTATAAGCTGGTGGAGCATGTGTTTTATATCATAATGCAGTGAAACCACATTCAATCTCATAGCAAGACTCATTAATAATGTACTAAAACACACTACTCTAATATGCTTAAGTATTTGTTCGCAAAATGACCCAGTAAGTCCCACTACATAAGTTTACTTATGAAAAAGATTCAATTATTGCATATGGGTTTTGCATCATTTGACAATATAGCCTTGTCTGTGCACGCGACGTCGTTCAAACTCGGTGATAAAATTCGTGGAATCCATAGTATTGGTCGTTTCTAACTTTTTCAAACCGTTGAATCATATTATCGCCATGCATGGTCCAGGTACGAGTCTGATATTTTTCCACAGGCAACAATTAGAGCCAAATTAATCTAGATAGATAAAAAAAGATCTGATTTGATTAGCGAATATGGATTTTCTCCCGGTATAGATGGTTTTTAAAAGTAAATCAGATTACGGTACCAAAGTTATAAACTAGACTAAGACAATGGTGCAAAGCATTAAGCACCGGAAGGCATACAGGTACCAAAGCTATAACAACAAACAAACCTTGATACTGGAGCATTACGAAATTAAGCAACAAAGATTTGATGGTGGTAAAGCATGTCATGTGTGTACTAATCTCTCACAAAAGCGTCATGTGTCTATCTCTTTTGAGCTGATCAACTTTTAAAATATCGATCGTTGGCTCTGTCCTCATGGAATTTCTAGATACCTTTGGAGCTTTTCCCGTTGCCCTGTGCAGAATTACGTTCAAATTCCCCACTACAGGTAACAGGTCTTATTGTAATCAAGTTTGTCTAGATACATTGCAACAAGGAAAAAGAATTTCAGGTTGAAACTGGTCATGCACAATTCCCTAAATCTGCATGCGTCATTACCTGGGTCTCATCATTTATTCGCGCAATGTCTTGTTCTCATGTGTACTACATGTGGTATAGGACACTCTCCCGAACCGTAATATGTCCCAAATATGCCTTGAGACGAAACCATAGAAGTAAATAAGCAAGAAACCCTGCACTTTCGAATTTGTGCCTTTTCAAATAAAACCCAAATGTTACGTTTTGTCCGAATAACTGCCTGTGGGTGTTCTCTAACAAGCGATTATTTCCCCAGAGGGAGAAAAAAGAAACGAAAGCCTGCAGGGTACATTTGACCTAGGTGTGCTGTAATCTACTCGGTAGTTTACGTGTATCTTCAAATAGAATCATGTAACTTGTTTTTTTATTTTTGTTTTTGTTTCTTTTTTTTTTTTGGTTTCCTTTTAATTTCACCATTAAAGTTTTCATCGTGGTCTGTTTTTTTTTCTAAGAACCTCGTGGGATTTAGCCGGGTAGTAAAATTTGATTGACTGGTGTTTTATTCCGTACTCAAGAATATTTCGCTTATACGATGGCCATCACTGTGGTGGGAAGGAATAGGACAGAACCCTGAGGAAGTTCACGACGATCCTCAGATTGCTGGGGGACTCCGGGGAGTAAGAAGAATTCATCATCCGTGCAATGCGAGTATGTGTATATCGCCTCTGTAATCGGGGGAAATGATCACATTTTCATTCGCACCTGTCTGTAACAGAGTTTCTGTACATGAGCCTGGGTGTGAACGTTGTGGATGCTCGCGTATGTGCGTGGGTGAGTTGAATGGGTGTTACAGTGGATGGAGGTTGGGGGGTCAGTGGGTGTGCACAGGCGGTGGGCGGGTTCATTAGAACATGTCTTTCTTATGGATATACAACTTCTTGGTTTGTTATCACGACGTTTCGATGTAGATACTAACATCGTTATCACGTGGTTTAGTGGTACAGGCGCTGGTATTTATTCAGAACTTGTTTACTCTATCTGGTTATAAACTGCATAGGAAGTAATTCACAGTTATTTCATCTAATTTTTTTTCTCATTTTTTAGGGAGTTTTACAGCTTTTGGGGATTCCTGAGCGTAATCCATAACGCAAAACTATGTCATTGGTAACATTCAGTGTAAGATTGATCTCAACACCAATACGGTATACATGAAGCCTACATTGACATATTTATGTAAGTGTTGCCTGTCTTCCGTGATGCGTGTAAGTTGCTACTATGTGCATATTTACATGAATAATTGGGTTAAAGCCCTAACCAAAAAAGAAGACGAGAGGCCGGACCTCACCGGTTACCGAAGACCATTTGCTGACTAACACACCTGTCCTTGTTTCCCATGTTTCACCCACCATCCTGTGGTGAATCTTTCACATTCAAATAACAGTGATGGTTTTCCTCAGAGCGCTCCTCATCTTTAGCCTCTGTCTTACAGAAATTCCGCTATGCGGTATAATGGGGCGTCAGGCTAAATCAAAAATGTCGACGTGGACGGCTTAGTGTGATTGTAGAGAATGCTTATAAGAAAGCGTCTGTACAAACATTAATTGAAGTCTGTTCATTCCAAAGATTAGCGTCTCACTGCCAATAGGTTTATGACAAAAAAGGTTCCCGGCAGTATTACTTGATGGCGAAATCAGGATTAAATTACCGAATACCGGACGAAATTAACACATCACGCGATATAACTGCACGGTATTGAATATTGCAAGCATGTACTACAATGGCTAGCTCAAAGAAAGGTGCCTTTGACATTTGTGATGCAGCTCGTCAATGTCTCCCCCTGCGTGTGATGCAATGTGTCGGTAACAAATCCAATTACTGGAATCCCAATACCAAGATCCGTATTCCTGAATTATCCATAGGAAGATGTCCAGTAATTAAGGCATACAATACACTGGCCATGATCACAAATTCTGAGACTTAGGAACTCTTAGTCATAAGATTTTAATGACGACAAGAAGAGCTTACATATATTAACCACTGATTACAGATTGGATTTCAATCTCACGGAGCTACATGCAGTAATTATACCAAGTATATATATATATATATATAATATTATATATAAATAAAATATTCTTTCCATAATGGGTTGACATCACAAAGTTCAACACAGGAAAAAAACAAGAGAGATTTTGCTGATGTCCCGGTGATTTCGTTTGAAAAAAAAATGAAAATTTCAGAATCGCCATAACTTGAAAACTTCTCCAACGCTATAATATCTGAGTGGAAGTTTTGAATAACGAGAACAGCTTATATTATTTAGCTATAAATTATAGATTAGATTTCAGTGCCAAGCATTGATAAGCACCGTGTATATATTTCTATCATAGGCTCAGCTCAGATGGTTGCATACAAGAAAAAAGCGATAGAAGATTCTGCAGAGAGTGCTGCTGATGGGTAGCTGTCCGATGATTTGGTTAAATAACTGGCAATTATAGCTCGTTACAAACCCATGCACTCCAAAGAGCTATGGTTTTTGGAGCGAAAATGTACTGATACTTGTAATTTGGGAGGTTAAGTAGTCTGTAAAGTCTGGCTTGATATTACTCCTGTGTTATAAAGGTCGCAGCCCTGCATTAGCGTCTTACAAGCATATAGTCTCCACAACGTTCAAGAAAAATAAGAGAAAAAAAAAACACGCGATGGTTGCTGCGGATTTTCTTCGTGGCACTCTCCACTCACTTCGCTCAAAACGATAAGTCTTCTGATCTAGAAATCATATGAATGGAGACAATACGGTCACGAATTGCAGAGCGACGACGTAATTGACGTAATAACATTACTCAGGTCTCGTGATGCAGTAGGTGATAGGCAATATCACCCTAGTGACTGCAGGACAGGGAGTTAACGCAAGGGCAGAATTGGGCAAATGTTTCCCGGCGAACCAGTGAAGTCTTGCTGCCAATCTCGTCAGGCTGTGATGGCATGATGTTATCTGCAGTCCACTGTACTTCACTGGTCTGGAATTATTCAAAATGCTGGTTTATCATCACATTTAGAAAAGAGTCACATAAAACACTCGTACCAAATCAGGATACCACAGCCCACCAGCAGAATCCTTTGGTTGTTCAATGAGCTTAGGAACCGGCCCATGGTTCATACGCTGAATGCAGAGTAAAATATATATTTCATTTACAGATGATGAATAAGTTTTAAACAGAGATTTAAGCGAGTAATGATACAAATGTTGTACTTCTGGAACAAACCTCTGCACTTTGGTACCTCACAAAACCAGCTGAATTAAAGCTACAGTCGAATCTACCAAAGTTGGATTCGAACACGCGTCCTCAGTCGTCAAAATCTTGCAAATCGCAGTACATCAGCGGATTGACTGCCTTATGACTATGTGATAGGAAGATGCACATAGCGGTGGTAGAAGAAGGAATGTTTTGTATGGATCGGTGTTGTGACTTTAAGGAATTACGATATTCATGTGTCCAACAGATTAGCCATGTTTTATTACACTGGATTAGATACATCGGCACTGTCCCCCAAAATCAGTAATGTCTCCCTTGCCGTTATATATTTGTAGTTCTTTTCATTATGTTCCTTTCTTTCAGTATATCTCGTGCGATTTCCACCGAGTAAAGACAATTTATTTGAGAGGTGGTTACAGTGTCATTGATTTCCGTGTCAAACGTCATCGGTCAAACGTCATTGTTAGGAACCCCGTCTTTAAAATATTGTATGATGTTTTTCACTTCTTTCTGCTCTACCAGGGTCAGTGTCTCACCTACATTTTTCCTCTCTGTATACGTTATAGCCCGCACTGCAATTCAGTCCCTTGTTCTCTAGGTTTTTGTGCTTATGAGTTTCATGTCATTGTACATAGAGCGTAGATTCTGGAAAACTGTACTTGTGTTGTAAACATGTTTACGATCAATCCATTCAGAATTTCCTTCACGTCAGTCTGTAAATATGAGCGACGAAGCTAGAAGTGTCGCAATCTTATACTCAAGTTCAATTGAGAGAAGTCATATTTTCTCTCGTCCACTTAGAATGATTTTTTGTGATTTGGAGATATCGGCTTTCATGCCATTCAACATACGTCATTTTGGTCTCCATTTTTCTTATTGTGAGCTTGTGTCTCGCCACTCGCTATTTGGTGTGAGACGTTCTTTTGGAGCTTGTATCGCTCATTGTCTCTTTGTGCGATTACGAACATTTCATCCCAGTTCATCCTGAAAGTGACTTTGTGTATATTTCCGAGCACTTTCGGGCTAAACTGGGATAAAAGGCACGAAATTGCAGAAAGAGACAATGAACGACAGAAGCTGAAGAATAACGCCTCAAGCAAAATAGCAAGTGGTAAAACACAAGCTCACAACGTCCTACGTACAGAAAATGGAGTACAAAATGACGTATGTAGAATGGCGCGAAAGCCGAGCTCCAATAAACCCCGGAGATGCTCAAGTGGACGTAAATATGATCTCGAGCTTTACAACATCGTCGGTCACATTCTAGACTAACGTCAAGAAAATTCTGGATGATTTGATGGGAAATATGTTTACAACATGGGTACATCTTTCCAGAATGTGCGCTCTATGTACAATGACACGAGACTCGTAAAAACAGCAGCCTGGAGAACGCGCTACTGAATACCAGTGCAAGCTATCACCAACAGAGAGGGAAAACTCTAGGCCAAACACTGCCCCGTTAGCGCAAAAACAAATAAAAAAGTAATACAATATCTTAATGACAGGGCTCCCAACACAAGTTAGAATCTACGACTTTTATTAACAAAGTTGATGCTGATGGCTGATAGTCGCGCTCCGCATTTTTTGATAGTTGACAGCTAAGGTTTTGAATGGAACCAGGAAAAGGAGGAGAATGACTGTCGACATGTAATTCGGATAATTTTTATTATTTTTGAATTTTTGAGGCGTTTTAACAGAATAATTCATGTAGCATTAGTGCTGTGAAGTCGTACAGCAAGAATTGCCATAAAGACGGTGAAGAAACTACCTGATGTAAAAGTGAAACGGGCTTTGTGGCCACAATGTTTGTGAGTATATGGTGCGTGGTTATACCCACCAACAACAGCATACTGTTTATGTAAATTAGCATGACCGTGCTCTAAACATGTAAGAAATATGGGTAGTGTTTGTTGCACTTATAGCAGAATTACTTGGGGGAAATGTTTACCAGCATAACAGCTAGTTTTAGGGTGAATTACCGCAAATTTTTCCTATTACCTGATACTTCATAAACAGTATTTATTTATTTATTTAATAAGTGATTTATGTCTTACTCAAGAATATTCCACTTGTACGACGGCGGCCAGCATTATTGTGGAGAGAAATCGGGAGGAGCCCGGTGGAAACCCACGACCATCCGCAGGTTGCTGGCAGACCTTCCCAGAAACGACCGGAGAAGAAGCCAGCATGAGCTGGACATGAACTCACAGCGATCGCATTGGTGAGAGACTCCCGGGTCATTGCGCTGTGATAGCGCGCTAACCGACTGAGCCACAGATGCCCCGTCATAAGCAGTAAGGTAATTCAACGTTTGTTTTCACTGCACCTTGGACCTGATAACAACTGATAATGCATGATAGCATGTGATAATACCTGATAACACCCGAGTACAAGTGAATACTACTGCGCACAACTAATTGCAACTGATTGCCAGCCTGTACGCCAGTTTGAATATTCTGACCCATCCCTGTGTGACAGTGCAGAAAGCTGTCTGTAAGGTTATGAATATCGGTATGATATAGCCAGATATCAGTGTACAAGATCCCAAGGGCCATTTATATTGAATTTATCGTCTACAATTGGCTAAAGTTTGAAAAACTTTGTTAGGATGCGTTACACAGCATCCAAGCTGTCCTATTTGAGACCAGTCTTAGCCGTCATTGCATGTACATGCTCCCTCTCTGCTCTATAACATCAAATCCCTTCGCATACAACACCGACGCAACAGGAGTCCACTTTGTGACGATCCGCACCTACCCTGTATTGAATCATGATACCCTGATCCTGGCATTTGTCCTGACACAAAACCGTACGTGATGTATCATAATCCGGGCCCGCTGAACGTCATATCGTCGCCTTGAAGAGTTTGAGGTGTGACATGTCGAGTATACAGACTGCACGGTCAAAACCAATTGCACCCAACAGTCTCTCTCTAAATCTCGATTCTGAGGTGAATCTTTTTCTGGATCTTTCTCGTTTAAAATCGTTTTCTTTTCAAGCTGGTGATATCGGTTCCAGCAACCGTATTGTTTAGCTAGTGGCACTTTAAAGTTTTCTGAGAAATGATATTGTGGACATTGTAAATTTTTTAGGGCGTGAACCATTTCTGATGGCCGGCAGTCTTGTACGACTTCAATCGTCCTGTTCCAATGGGTTTTTTTCCTCTTGGAACAAGGGCTAGCTGTCACCACTAACATTTCCAACTTAAAAATGTGCAGGAGTTTTATTAAAAACAACATATAGTTTAATATGGAAAGGTTGCTGAATCACCAGCCATTTGTCTGGATTGATCATTTATACAAACTGTAACAACAAAACCCCCTAAAGCTGAAAAACCCAATTATTCTTAAGCAAAGTGATACCTGCATTAAGACAGTCTGATACTCCAATTAATCTGGACTCAAAGGCAGTTGCTTCTAATTCAGAACTGACTGTCATCATCATGCTAACACAGCCTGAAAAGCCTCACAAAAGCTTTAAAAACATAATGGCGTAAAAAACTTACACGTATACATGCACATAAAAATTATATGCGATTGAAACACTAATGTGAGGTAGAATCTAGAGGATATTCTCTTTGAAGTGAAACATATGGCTTCAATACGAGACGATACTCGTTGTGTTGCCTCACTTTTCCTTTGTCTCGTTATGTGAGCTGTAAAACTGTGTAGTGATTCAACTTGGGTAAACTTAGACACCAGTTTGTGGAGAATGGTGTATAGGATGCTGCCCTTAAAGCCCGATACAGGGGCTGACATGGTTTTGAATCGTCGGACGTCCGCTGAATTCCTGGGGACAATAAACAAGAGACAATGCTTTTATCTCTGTTTATGTGGTGTTACACGAAGCTCGTTCAAGGTTGATTGTCCTCCAGGCTATGCTGCACGTCAAAAGATTCAGAGGTTTGAATTTGAACACCCTGCCGCCCCCTTTGAGGAAAGAAGAACGAGCCTGTCGTCTGTGACCGCTCATGTGGTCTTACACAAGGTGCCACTTGCCCGCCACCAAATGTCGCTTACACATCTTGCTCATCTTCCGTATAAACGTTGTACTTTATCTGAGGTAAATTAGCTTTAAAAATACACTGTATATTTATCTTTGTATCACCTGCATACTCGAGTTTCTTCTACAAGCAATATTGCCCGTCATCTAGTAAGAGAAACGCTCCACAACAATCAGTCTAGAAACCTTCATGGATATCGAACGAAGGTAATCACATAAAACGTTTTCTAGGTCAGTGAGAACAGTGTACATCTTCACGCTGTAGAGCACACTAGCGCATACATAAGGAAACCGAGAAGCAGGGGGCAATAAGTACCAGTCCTTCACCCACGTTTTCCTGGTTCGCTCTCCCACTGGTTGCTGCAATAATCTAATGTTATATTAACTGTGTTAAATGAGTTTTTATCGTTACAACCCTTCATTATAAATGATCTGCGCTTCCCCTCCGGGCAGTAGGTGGGAAGGTCCGCCAGTAAACTGTGGGTGGTCGTGAATTTCCCTTGAGCTCTGCCTTAATGTTGGCCGCCATCCCATAAGCGAAATATTCTTAAACACCAATCAAATAAATAAATATAAATGATCTTTGTGGAAGGAACACCACACGACTAACTGCCTGGTTATCTGGCTTACGTGTCACAGTATAGGTATTGGGTAGTAATACAGAGGAGCTGTCAAAGTTAACAGTGATTGCGCGAGGCAATATTAAATCAATTAGATATGCTCCTGTCTCATAGATCCCCTCCGTTACTTGTGTTAAATGCGTGCAATCTGCTTATATTAGACTACTAAATGCCACGTATCATCACCTTTTGAACATCTGCACCTGCGGGGGACAGACAAAACACGACATGACAGAACGGCTGAACGGCTTTCTTAAATCTTCTACAGAAACTTGACTGGGTGCTTTCAAATTGCGCCTTCAATTTGAAAAGCCATATAAAGTGGCTAACGAATGTGAAGTTTTGATTATATGCAAGATTTGTTTCGAAAGCTGTGGCAGAAGCGGTAACTTCAGCGTCAACAGGAGTAGAGTAGCCGTAGAGACTTAGCTACACCTTTCCTCTATCTCAAGGCAATACGATATATCATGATTTGCAAAGCTCGGATTTAGCGTCTTTTATAAATCGTGTATTAAATATGACGACAACACGACATTTTGAGAGATTATGGACCATTGAAATGAAAGATTTGCAATTAACCTCACTTCGTTATTTTAGCCTATAGTTTGGCCTAACCGAATTTGCTACCGAGTTGCGCTGTTACTATTTCAATACTTACATGAACAGTTACGAGTACAGCCCTTACTGAGGTAAGCTGGGCAGAAGCCATATTTTCGGTAACGGTTGACCAATTGCTATATATTATATATTGGCCTCTGCTCTGGTTGTACTCTCCATGTTGTAGTCTCGTATAGTGCATATACCGCCTAATCTTCCTGGTCTTCCTATGTTATATTTTATATGCCTAATTTCCGGAATCTGGAGGTCGACACATCTCGTGTGGACTCCATTGACTTTATGGCTGATGACATGGAGCCTTCCACTGTGAACATGCATTAGCAGTATGTTGACATGAACATTTCCGATTTCTGATCTGTTCTACCAGCAACCTGCGTATGGTCGTGTGTTTCCTCCGGGGCTCTGCCCAGTTTCCTCCCACCATATTTCTGGACCCGGTCGTATAGCAAGTGATGTATCCTTGAGTACGACATCAAACCAAAATAAAATAAATAAATGAATTTCAGTCCCAATTTGAGAGCTGTCGACATGAACTCTTGTGTATGGGAACACGCGCTACGGGTATGTATCTCATTTGAACTACTCTGATCTTAAACAATGGCAATGTGAACCTTTTTGGTCTTAACACTTCTGCGTCAGGTTTCATGAGACTTCTTCATCACACCCCATGCTGGATATAAGACAAAAGCAATCGCCGTAAGCAATTAACTGAACGTAGGAAGCTTCGTGGAACCGTACCATGTTGTACACCGTGAAATGACCAACGTTCTACGGGTTGAATAGGTGACTAAACCTCAAACAAGCGCGTTTAATAACTATGCACTTATATTTAAGTATTAACAAAGTGTCTAAAACATGTATATACATGTAGGCCTACAATATAATGCTATAATCTCCAAATGTTTAATATCTGATGCACAAATATATTTGTAAGTTAAACATCGAAATTTACAGTGTAAACATGCATATTTCACTCCACGTGTTAACGCGAAGCCTTTAGATGTGATCTGCTCAGAGATAAATCTTTTTATTTCTTTCAATGTTATTTTACTCCGTGCATAAGAATACTTCACTCAATCAACGGTCTTCGGTATTACGGTCGAAGGAATTCCATCACTTTCGTAGCTTGTTGGCAGACATTCCCACATGCAACTGGTAATTAAGCTACTCTGAGTTAAAAACTTGCCATGTTAGCTCTTACGATTCGATTACTTACACAGTGAGGTAAGCCCTTAGGATTTGAACGCGGGTGATGTAGGCCCCTATTATTCTGAAGATCTGGGCTGGACAATGACCAAGTATTTTAAACACAGTCAATGAACTGACGGTCCACGTGATATAGAACGTACGTGGGAAAGTCTGCCAGCAACCAGCGGATAGTGAAGGGTTCCCCGGGCACTGCCCGGTTTCTTCCCATCACAATGTTGGCCGCCGTCGTATAAGTTAAATAATCTTGAGTACGGCGTAAAACACTAATAAAATTAATAAATAGCGTTAGAGGACGGAAGAATACGACACTGGTTGAGCAATGGTGTCTTATTACACGCTAGCTGCACTTCATCGACAATTTGGATTATTTCACAGCCACACCCGATAATGTGTTAGACAGCAATTCCTTGCAATTTTCTAAAATCTGTTTTTAACTAAATTGACTATCGTTTTCATTTGCGCCGAAGAAGGCAAATAGTCGCCCTTGCACAAATCAATTTGTTGAGTTTAATTGCTTTGACTGGAAGGCAGGAGAATATATTTTCTAGTGGTGTTTTTCATATTACATCTCAAGATATCTTATCAAAAAACTGGTTCAGGCTTGGCAGAACAATTTGTTTTACCTCAAGCAAGTTTCATCAACATTTGCCAGAGTGGTGTGGCAATCAGAACTGGAAGCTTTTGAAAAGAACAAAAAATGCTTGTTTGGTAGATTAAAATGTCCCTTAATTTGACAAGCCATTGTAATTATTTAATCGCTTCTTGACGTTATTGCCTGTATGTTTCGTTTCTATTTCACACTGTCTTTAAATACCGGATCGGTAAGAAAAATATTTTTATGGGTGATGGTTGAGAATCCCCAAATCCCAGACACTTTTTTCTGGAACTCAAATCCATTCCTTCTGTGATTCCAGCTGAAAACTGGTACCAGCCTGTACTATTCCCTCCTGCCCTTACTTCCAAGGATCTTTATATGCTGAGCCGTCCATCCGAGAATATATAAGACTACAGCACAGAGAGACAACCCAGAGCAGCGACTACAGTGGGATAGTTGGGAAATGGCCTCACGTTACCGGTGGAGCCCGACCTCTTGTCAGTTTACGTCAATCAGGGTTTTATTGTAACTGGTCATGTTAGTGGTTACTAAGTAATACCTTCTCCTAGCACCATGGCTTAAGAGAATTTGGTAAAAATATAATGACAGTGATATTAAATGCAATTTATTAGACGTCACTGGTCTGGAATTACTCAAATTGCTGTGTTGTCATCACATTTACCATATGTATACACAATAACATGAAAACTATTCAAATTGGCCCATAAAATAATAAAACCACTTATTTATGACGGAAAAAGTGCTGAAGTCAACAGCAACATGGTCACGTTGTTTATTGAAGTGAATGCCTTTGCTACATGTGTGTCTGTCAATGGTGCCCTATTATGATATTTGCCTAGGATCTAACGTAATTTCATCACCATTTCCCTACTCATCTCGTATTGTGATCTAAAGATAGCAAATTCACAAGACTGAGAAACGATGCCTCAGGCAAAAACTGGACGACTTGACACTTGGCGCTGCAGATGAGTTGAAAGGAAAAAAAAACATGTCTTGTTAAGTACCAGTCAGCCAAAATAACACATTGGTACTATTTTTTGTATCACAACCGCCTTCCTTCATCCTTCTCAAGGCTTCCTATATGGAAAATCCAGTTTGAACCACTAACTGTCTGGTAATTTTGACTTATCTAGCGACACACCTGCCAGCGAGGTCTTAATGTTCGTGAACACTGATGTAGACAAAGATCTTGGAATTATTCAAGAGAATAGTCCGTGGAAAGTCAACTGTTTGACCCTTCTTTAGTCAGAACAACAAAAATCTGTTTCTTTAGTGATATTACATCGAACATCTCCCACAGTCCATTCACGTTTTAATGTTAGTAATCCTGCCGGTGGATGGGGAACCCAAAACCTGGTCACTTTGCATTGTTTTAATGTCAACTTTAAAATGTGATGGGAACAAAAGATTTTGACTAACTCCAGATAAGTGACGTGTAATTGACAACAGGCCGGAATTCACCGGTTACCTGTGACCATTTGCCAACTATCATACTGTCGTTGCTACTCCCTGTGCTTTTATGGTCTTTTGTATAGATAATAATGTCCATCATCACATTTGAATGCGTAGGGACACATAAGCCGTGGTAAAAGACGCTGCATCAGTTGTCCCAGTGTAACCATTTGCATAACCATAAATAAAGCATAACTGATGTAATTGACCCGATGGTGGATTTCAACAGGTACGTGAGACCATTAGCCAAATCCCATACTGTCATCCCTGCTCTGCTTTTTACTTCCCGCTTTTTTCTTTTACAACCCCATTTTTTTTTGCCAACCCAGGCAAATAAATGCTATGGCAGAAATGGAAACTTCGTAGTAGATGTATTGTGTTTTAGGCGATCAACTTACACGTAATCACACAGCTAGTGATTTATTTATTTATTTGTTTGGTGTTTTACCTTATACCATATTACGCTGGGAGAAAACCGGACAAAGCCCGGAGGAAACCCACGACCATCCGTAGGTTGCTGGAGGAACTTCCCACGTACGGCCAGAGAGGAAGCCAGCATGAGCTGGACCTCTGGACTCACAGCGACCGCATTGGTGAGAGAGAACTGGATCACACAACTATGAGCTGACGGACTGCCCAGTTCTGATCCATGTAATTTTCTTCGGAGAACCGAGAGGCACTGGACATGGCTGAGTGGCGGTTTTGACTGGTTGATTGATTACTGTCTCCATTAATAACGCCATGTTCAGAAAAACTTAGCTGATACATTATCAGTGGTGTCTTTGGATGGAGAAGTCAGCCTATCAGGGGTAATCCACGGGTTTGTTGCAAGTGCAAACCTTTTGAATAATTTTACTTTAAAACATTTACAGCACTTCCATTGCATTTCATCTTCTCCAATCCATGCACCATGTCAGTTGGACGCACTTTGCAACACTTTCATTGCGCAACTTGTATAACACTTCTTCTGTACAATATTTACAACATTATATATTACATCATTATATATACAATCGTACAGCATTCCCATTGTACAACCCGTGCAATGCTTCATTTGCGCAACCTTTGAAAACCTATCACTGAATTCATATGAACATTTCGTTCATTATATATGGTCTGCCATTTAATAACTGTGCCCACTTCCACAAAACGGGCAATTCGTAAAATTCTTTTCCAACTTACATAACAGATAGTCAATTACTAATTTTGAATAAAATTTCACAAATTTCAGTTTTAGTGTAAAAATATTTTAAACGACTCGACCAGGCTAATCAACAGAATAAATGATCGTCAGTACCTAATTACCGATTAGGAGATTATCCTCGTAAATTGACGCCGCATCATTGCACTGGAGCTCTAACCCTTCAGTAAATGAACTGGCTGTGGCATGAGAATTTAGTAGAGAAAATAGAAGCAAGAACACAAGATATCGACCTCAACACTTCGGTTTTCAAGGAAGCGAAGTTTCTTTGAGTTGGGCAGTTCGTCATGGCAGAATTAGTCGGCACAGCGTCGACTTTAAACCGCCCATTTCGCCTTCGTACCCGCCTACATGGGAACCAGCATTAGCTGGCTGTAGACATAAAGAAATCCATCGAACAAAAGCTGACCTTCTCATTTAGAGCATGCTCTTTCCTGACATTTACTGAATGAAACTGGCTTCACTACCGGGTAAGACAAAATTATACATTGAAATCTTCTTATTTTCAGCAAGTGACTGTCCTGAGATGGTTTTGTGGCCAGCTTTTCCTGGCAAATTACTGCAGCCTCCTACTGAACTCATAAATACGTGATACAGGTCCCTATTCTCAGTTTGACAAATATAATGGATGAATCTGAAACTCAAGGCTAGGGGTAGTCATTCTACAGCCCAGCTATTGTGGTGTGCCCATCAGTACCGAGACCCCGATGTTGAATTCTTCGGTTCTTGGGTTTTTTTTCTTAAACTTCATTGAATGTTAAAATATTTTTACCGTGACGCTCCAGACTTACTCCTTTCTTTCTTTACGATGTATACGCAACGCCTATATGCTAGACAGTTAAGAGGGACTTCAACGTAACAGCAGAAGACGATGTGTTGATCTGCCTTTGGGACCATTTTGTCTCCAAAAGTGCCACTGCTATGCGTCTAAGATGTTTAAAGCGATATAGAAATAAACCACCTTTTGTGTGTTAAACTTAAAATTTGAGTGTTCAGTAGGTTCTTCGTACCATAAATTTATTTATTTGTTTGTTTGTTTGATTGGTGGTTTAAGCCTTGAGGTGAGAGGCTTCTGGGTCATTACGCTGGGCTAGCGCGCTAACCAACTGAGCCAGGGAGGTCCCCCATACCATCAATAGTAAAGTGGCGACGTTCCACTCGTGCATGTCACTATTCTGATTATAATGCAGACATGTCCTTACTTTGTTTTGCGCCGAAGGCAGTAACATGTGTGTGTCACAAATCAGTATAGGGCCTCCAAGGACGGGGTGGTTAGAGCACTATCGCAGCACAATAACCCGAAGCCTTCCACCAATGCGGTCGCTGTGAGTTCAAGACCAGCTCATGCTGACTTCCTCTACTGCTGTACGCTGTAACCTGCGGATGACCGCGGGTTTCTCCCAGGCTCTGTCCGATTTCCTTCAACCATAATGTTACCGTGCGTCGTCCGAGTGCAATATTCTTTAGTACGCCGTAAAATCCCATTCAAATAAAGAAATCAAGGTAGCAATGGAATGCAATTGGGTCCCAAGCTGACTTGACTTGTATATTGTATGACTAGTAAAACGTCATCAGTTTGTTCACAAAACGTCATCACAAATGCAGGAATGAACAGGAATGAGTACACAGATTTGACCCGAATCACCTTTGGCGGGAAAGGCTCCCCATTACTGAAATTCGACATCATCTGTCGGCTTTGTATGGCCAAACGTAAAAGTCCGATTTGTCAGTTTCAGATCCCCTGTTTTTGTATCAAGATCTTTTTATTGTTGAACTTCAACGTCAGGAATGTAACGAAGGAAACACGACATTTCGCTACAGTGAGAGCCATTCACTGGCGTGATTTTGTACCCAATGGCGATAACAGAAAGCCATAAAGCTCTCTGCGTCCGATATTTATTGACATATCACCTCGGTTTTCTACACACCCTTCCTTCTCTTTACTTGAGAGTACCGCTCAAGAGAACTTCCAGATCTTCCTAAGGGTGTCATGTGGCGCTCATGACAGCTCTGCTTGAAAATTTGAACAGTGTTATTGTTAGGTTATATCTACGGCTGCATCAGTGATGTATTGTGCTCACTTTAATGGATGAAGCCGTCAACAGAGAATTGGCTGGGTGTTATTTGGCTGTCTGTCACAAACCTCACGCCAAATGTTTTATACGGCTATTTTGTCCAATTTTAGCAAGGAATCTGTGGCACATGAGTGGATAAGGCCCCACGGTATAATATTGATTTCGGATTTTTCTTTTTTTTTTTTTTTTTTTTTTTTTTTTGTAAGATGCCAAAGAGTTCGTCTGCAATGTTTCCCCGCCAGCTCTCCCGGAAGCTGTGATAAAAGAGTTTTGATGACAAAACACCGCAAGAAGGACACAGTTTGGTAATGTAGAACTGGTTAACCTTCTAAACAACACACTTGCAGCTGGTCGCGGTGTTTTTCCAAGCACACTGTTCTGCGCACAGTGATGACTGAAAAAGGAAAGTCTTGGATGGATTTGCCCCTTTTTTAATTCGGTTAATTATTTCATTCCCATAGACCATTCCTTGCGACTTACGCTATCATTGAAAACTTTCGACAGATTCTCCTGCAAGTATTCCGTTGTAATTTCTTACTTTATATAATGTTTGTGTTCCATGGTGACCATAGTGTGGAATGTTGTTCTGGAAATTGGTCTCATGATTATTGTCAACACGTCCGTTATGGTTGATAACTGATACACGAATGTTTGGTTTCACGATTAGATCCTCTTGTTAGGTAAGTCCACTCGTAAGTTTAATATTCCGATAGGGTTGACGGAACATTTCCATTTAGGGTCAGGCGAAAAACCCATTTTAGTTTCAAGTTAGTTCACGAATCAAAATATGTATCTCATTTGCGATTTGATTGCGGTTGTTCATGTATCCGACGTAGCGTTCTTATTTCCCACGATAAATGTACGCCGTCTAGTCCCGGGTTGGGTGGAAGTCGACACAGCTATTAAACAGGGTGACTTCACAGTTCCAACATGACAAACCACTCTCACGAGGCGTCAAATCTCAGTTTCTCAGACATTAATGGAGTTCTTACTTGTTCTCTCGCACGGACGAACAGACTTTCATACTTCATGATGGAACACCTACAAAAACGTAATACACACAACAGGACGTTAAAAGGTTTTTCCGCCTCAAACAAAGGTGTTACCTGTGGCGGCGTCGTGTCTCAAATGAGGTCCAACCTTCATAATTTCTACTTTAATATACAAATAAACAGTTATGGGCGTTTGTTGGCCAAGCAGTCAGCATAGTCAAACGTGAATCGCTCGAAATACAGTATGTGTTGGATCAGTTCGTTTTCGTCTCAACAACACTGTTTGCTGCCCTGGGACTTGTTGCCAGGGAGCAAGCAACAGCACTTATCTCTTAGACTTTCGGGTGATTTTACATGAAGTACATGGGGTGGCACTTTCATTCCTTCCACCGGTATGGCATACACATATCCACCCAGTTCGCTTTGGGGGTAAGTGTTTATCCATTGCTCGTACGTGGTAAGGTCCGACAGCAGCCTGTGAATGGTCTGTGTTTCCTCCGGACTATGCCCGGTTTCCTCCCACTATTTTGCTGGCCCCCTTCGTATAAGTGAAAGAGGTCTTGAGGTCGGAGTAAAACACCAATCTAATAACGAAATAAAACAAAAATAAATAATTGTGCGTTGCAGGCTGGAATGTGAAAACAACACGTCTTACTATAAAACACAGTTTTCACTCGATGAGGGCCCTCCACAATGACCACATCCATATAAGTAAAAATTGCTTAGATACGCTAACCAGTTAGTCAGTCAATCTAATCCGTTGTTTAAAGGGTGAAGCTTTTAACCCACTGTCGTCCAAAGTTAGTTTCACATTTTGCACCCAGTCCCATCCAGCCTTTGATTGATTCATTGTCATACAACGCCGTGCTCCATATTTTTATTGATATGACAGCGCCTTCCAGGGAAATCAGTCCAACCTTGAACCCTACACCTAGCAGGTTGTTTTTTTTTGTTTGTTTGTTTGTTTGTTTTTTGTCTTTTTTTTTTGATTTCCGTCAGCCCCGAAAAACTGTAAGATTTGAAGTCAATATAATTTTTGTAATCTTGTTATACTTCTCTTAAAAAACACCCCCAAATGATATTTTGAAGACAGCAGCAGCACTAATTATCATTTACCCCGTCCACGAAATAGATGGAGTTTGACTTCTGTCCTCGTCAACAGTTTCGCTTATCCCAGCAGGTACGTTTGTAGGAAGTTTTATGCTTTGCGCGGTGAAAACAGAGACTCCATTCGATAGCTCTCTGTCCAGTTAAAGTGGGAGCAGCAAGCCTTTTCCACTGAGTTTTTTCCACTCAAGGAGTTACTGGTTTGGTAAATGCACCAGCAAACTGTTGCTCAAAGAAGTACACATGCGTCATTTGGGTAAAATAATGACCCAGCTCGGTGGAATGGGTCTTTTAACCTGTTTCCTTCGCAGTTGCATTGCACATCACAAGGCCGACTGCCAATGAATGCTTCCTTCGCTATAGCTATTTTGCGATAAAATCACATGTGGCATGAAATATGATAGTGACAAACAGTTTTCGTACTCTCTTTTGAAACGACTTAGAATATAGACGATTGATGTAAAGGATGGAGTGCTAGCCACTGGAGATGTAGGCAGAGATATAATGAGGTAATGAGGCTTGAATATCAATAATCATGCGATGATGTTCTAGTGGTTGCAGCACTTTGGAGACACGAACTCACCCTGCCACAAGAAAACGTACACAAAAGACACACATATATACGTTCTAATGACTCCTCGTCGTCATATAACTGCAAGAATTGTTGAGTACCACGGTCAGAGCAAGCATACAAAGGGTAGTTTCTGACTGGTTGGTTTGAGAGACAGGCAAGGCCAGGTTAGACTAGATTTAGTCTGTGGAGTTCAGTCCAGGAGACCATAACTCTCACTCAGTCATATCCCTTCCCTCATGGGTAATTGTGTATTAAAGTGGTGTAATTGACAATTTCTTCAGTTAATTTCACTGGTGGAACTTCATACGTATTACGTTTGGCTCGATTCTTTCGCACAATTTTTATACATACACTGACTGCTGCATCTACAATGAAGCCAATTGCTACAGACAACTTCATGAATAATTGCAAGCCGTTTCCATCAGACGCTCTTTGGGCGTGACATCTTACAGCAAGAACAAATGTAAATGTTATCAGATTTTCCAGGTGGATGTCGTATCACGCGAAATTACAATTACATGTTATATATTTATTTGACTGACTTTTTATGCAGTATCGACAACACTTCACATTATAACAGCGGTTAGGTTAATGGTTTAAGGTAAAGGACAGCTCATGACTGAGGTTATAAAAAGATTATAAAATTCACTTCCGAATGTAAAAGCCTGTTTGAAATTGTATGAATTCTTTGCTGAATTATCATCGTTTGAAGGAGAGTATTGTGCTCCCGACTGGAGATCTGAAGGCCCCATGCTTTTTTTAAGCTTATGGCGGATTGACCAATCAGAGAGCTGGGAGATATCTGCCATTTATAAGCTGCGACGTAAACGTTCTGAGTTGTGTGTAAATGTAACATGTAATAACACAAGTACACCACACTGTTTTGATGTTATATGTTTTAATTATAACAAGTACATGGGTAAACAACTCTGCGAAGTATTTCCAGACCATTGTGTTGTGGTAGGAGAAAGCGTCTTGATCAGTTCATGTTAGAAATTGACATATATACTTACAAACACATCCCTAGCAGCTTACTACAGTCTTAGAGTGTTCCGCGCTTGGAACAATTACGTCGTAGCCCTGACAGAATGGTTGCGTTTCATGTTCGGCGACGGAGCACGGTAAGATGTTATTTTCAGCTGTCGTAGTAGCTGTTAGCAAAAATTACTTTACCGAAATAAACATAATATTGTCCAACCTTCTTATCAAACTTAAATTTGAACATGCGCTGTCTTTCACTTTCAGAAAACGTATTTGTCCTGAGTAAACCTCCCCTTATTGCAAACTTCAGGACTCAAAATCGTTTTTAAATAAACACCAAATGGGTCCCAACACATATATGTATATTTTGAGTTTCAGCCAAGCTTGAAGTACTGTTAAAGAATTAACGAATAAACGAAATAAATATTAAAGAACATCAGCTTTACCAACAACACAACATGGAGTTGAATCAAAAAGATTGATAACAGGAGTTGTACATAACACGCCATAACAGGTGAACAGAGTTATTAAAACAACATCATATTAAAATATTCATACAAAAAGACGTGCACCATAGACTACACAGGGCCACATTGATATGACAGCTCACTTGGAACTGTTGTTCAGAGCAGTAATTTCAGTAATTTTAAGAAATAATTAAAAATAAACAGCACATCACGTTTTTCTGAAAATATGACATCTCGCTGCTGCAGATAATTATGTACATATACAACATTTTCATGTTTTGTTTTGTTTTAAATCGTCCCCAGACACAATTACTGTTTGACAGGCTCAACTGACCTTGGAAATCATCTGATCCTTATATCTTAAGCTTTTTTCACATTTGAAGAACTAGACTTGATTTTACTGCTACTGGACGCATCCAAGGGGAAAAAGTACTTAATAAAATCGCAAAAGAGGACAGGTGTTGGATAGCCAAGACTCATTGGGTGGAGTCAAGTACCGTGTACGAAAGAGAGATGGTTCTCTTCACTGAGCTGCCTCCACAGTGCCTCTGGGACGACCTAACTGCCCATCCATAGCTATTTGGTATCATTAAAATGCGATGCGTTGAGCAGTCCGACATTACGGATATTTCTGATTCAACAGCCACGCATACCCTGCAAAGGAACAATGACGTAATCTCGACGAAATTGTAATGTCAGTATTATTTTAAGAATAAATTTTCCTGCGCTTTGACAAATATACCATTAATTCATTTGTTCTCGGGAGAAATTCCCCACCAGTTGGACGGAAATCAACAAAATCGTTTTTCCCTTTAAGGACAATTTATTAACGTTTTGCCCAAGTTCATCTCCGGACTGGTACTACCAGAGTATTGATTCGTCCCATCAGAGTAATGTATGATGAAGTAGCGTTATGCCTGGTACCACGACAGTACAGATTGTCCAACTGGAGTTATGGCTGGTGCATTCATCACTGCAGTAACTGCTGATGGCATTAGGATGATGGCTGGTACTACAAGAAAAATGGTTGACATCACCAGAGTAATGGCTGGTACCACCAGAGTAATGGCTTGTACCACCAGAGCAATGGCTGGTAAATGAAATGAAATAGACCGGTAAGACTAGATTTAAGACTGGTACCAATAGATTTAAGGCTGAAATCACTATATTAATAGCTGATACTACCAGAGTAATAGCTAGTACCACTAAATCAATGACTGATACTACAAGCACTATCGCTGATACCACGAGAGTAACTGCTGTTACCACCAGAGTAATGGCTGGTATATAGGAGTATTTGCTAGCATCACCATAATAAAACCCAACAAGAGTTAGCTCCGAGATCGGATGGCCATGTTCTCAGCCTAGCTTCCGCATAACCGCTCTGAATCGGTACATTTACATACATGACCCTTCCGCCGCTGCTGTCCCTAAGTATCAAAGTTGTACCCGACGAAAATAGGTTTCCTGTGGTCTTAATGTAATGATGGATTCTTATCACTTCATTTTGCCGTAATACATACCACAAAATCGCAATTAATACAAATGTAACCGTCGCACCCATCCCCACTGCACCAAAACTTCGAGAGGCCACATTTTCAAACCACGCGTCTTTATTGCTGTGTGGACGTCGATATTCTTCACAAATTTAGCATCTTCTTTTCTTCCACAACAGTTGCTCGCAGTTTTTTTGACACCATTAGTGAAAGAATAAAATAAAGTTAAGACCATCAGACAAGTCGCCAATTTTTCTTTCAATTATGTATATCTACTTCTCTTGAACACAAGAGTTCTACGTGTTTATTTCGAGTGCGGCACACTCTATTCGGAGTGGCGGCCACGGAAGTTTGGATCGCTAACGGTGGTCCAGGTAGAGTTGAGATAATTGTGACTACTTATCGGGCCACTTTCACAAAATTTCGTAATATTGCTCCTACAAGACGTGGCCTGAGCGATAGCGCCATATAGGGAGATGTGAATCAAATAAGCATTTACGAAAACTGGATTACGATGCTCAGTAAAAGCGGGCTGTGGTATTTATTATTCACTAGTATCTATTTGATCTGAAGTAAGAATTACTTTTGAAAAAAGGAAACATATTTTTGTAGCCCACTTCAAGTTTCAGTTTAGTATAAGTACAAGTACAAGTTTGTATTTCTGAATGCTAAGCTGCGATGAATGAAACTAATCTTAGATCAGGACACGAGTTTACTCCCATCTTTTCACAATCATCCATTTCTTCCTCCAAACGATGTTAAAATTTCGTAATATTGCCCCTGATTAACACGTTCTCAGGCAGAACGGCTCTTGAGCCATGTGGTCGCTGGTGGAACGACTCCTGTTGCCTGGGGCGGCAGACAGAACTCTCCCTGACCCCTGGGATAGCCTGTTCCAATCGAGAAATAGGCGTTTCTCCTACAGTTTTAATTCTGTAGCTTAAAAACGGCTGTCGAATTTACCCGGGATATTTTACTGTTCTTGTCCCACTAGTTTAGGTATATGAGTTATGTGAAAAAGAATATGAATTTAAACACATGTGAAATAACAACAATAATATATGAAGATTTAACTCTTTGCGACATTTAAATGCAAACTGACATGAAATACACCGGCGTCTGTTAAGCGGGCTGTGGTATTTATTATTCACTAGTATCTATTTGATCTGAAGTAAGAATTACTTTTGAAAAAAGGAAACATATTTTTGTAGCCCACTTCAAGTTTCAGTTTAGTATAAGTACAAGTACAAGTTTGTATTTCTGAATGCTAAGCTGCGATGAATGAAACTAATCTTAGATCAGGACACGAGTTTACTCCCATCTTTTCACAATCATCCATTTCTTCCTCCAAACGATGTTAGGCAAACTGATCCCTAACGAATGAAGTTGCAGACAGAACGGCCCCTGACTAACATGACCGCAGGCAGAACGGCCCCTGATTAACACGTTCTCAGGCAGAACGGCTCTTGAGCCATGTGGTCGCTGGTGGAACGACTCCTGTTGCCTGGGGCGGCAGACAGAACTCTCCCTGACCCCTGGGATAGCCTGTTCCAATCGAGAAATAGGCGTTTCTCCTACAGTTTTAATTCTGTAGCTTAAAAACGGCTGTCGAATTTACCCGGGATATTTTACTGTTCTTGTCCCACTAGTTTAGGTATATGAGTTATGTGAAAAAGAATATGAATTTAAACACATGTGAAATAACAACAATAATATATGAAGATTTAACTCTTTGCGACATTTAAATGCAAACTGACATGAAATACACCGGCGTCTGTTAAGCAGTGCGGGTTTTACTGAACGTAGATCTATATGATCTATATAGACCTACATATACCTACGTAGTAAGTTAATCTTTCAGCACAGTTTTTTTCTTAAAAGTTCGGTAGGCCTACCTTTTGTGGACAAGTTCCCCTGTGGTATTTAAACAACCCCTGGACATTTCGGAAAGGCAAATTCAATACAATCAGTTCACGTTGCGAAAAAAGTAGATTTTGAAATTTCGGACCGTGTTGTTTTGCCTAACACCTCAACTCTTAGAGATTTTCGATTTCCTGCCCAAAAAAGGCTGTTGAGGATTCGACCCGGTTTAATGGCGTTGACATAAAAAAACTTTGCCAAAGACTTTATTTTCTGTGGGCGCATGTGTACCGTTTTCTATCTCTATAGAAACGTCTATCACTTGTTTCTGTTGATAACCCCCCCCCCCCCTATACCGCACTCCAAAAATTACTCGGGTCTCTTTTGTGAGATATCTTTGTGTCAAAACCTGTTTGGCAATCTGATGTTCTGACAACACATACACCACACAGTAGTTCACTTGTTACACTTTGGCATGACTCAGTGAACACATTACAACACAAATGGAGGCTCTGGAGTGAGCTAATAAAATAAGTTCAATGCGTTCCTGTTACGTTGTCTTGAATGTTTACAAACGATGAAATCCATAGACTCTCAAATCCCGATGCAATTATTTAAATCTAAGTGGTTATGAATTTGAAATCAAACAGCCAGTTTCCTTTGTGTCAATGTAATGTCTGGCATAACTTGATTTCATGGAATGGTTTGATGACCCTTGCAATTCAAGACCACTAATCCAGTGTAAGAAATTTAGTATCATCATATCGGTTCCCAACGTCGATGTCGATGCGCCTTTAAGGGTACTAAGCACTTGTGTCGAAGTGCTCAATTGTATCCCATGCTCAACCCCAGTGCCGGTGATCAATGAACTCCGGAGACGATGGCCATTGAAGCGTAAGCGTATTCAATGTCTTGAAGCGTAACCGTGTCGGCTTACAGATTTGACTGCATACAGTATGTATTCACGGTACTTTGGTTACACTTGTAGTAAGACATCTTGGAGACGCCGCTGTAGAACGTCCTTTTGGGTTCCTGACAGCGACATTGAACGATCCGGTAAAAGATGTGTCGAAAGCGTTTGCTGCTGAGAAAGTAGAAAAGGAAATTCAAGCCGTGGTTGCAGTCCGCCAAGAAATGCGTCAGCTCTCGCGTGAGAATGTACTGGGCTCTCTCCCGGTCTGTGTGCACTTTCCACTTGCTCCTGAACGTGTTGAACATGGCCAGCGGCAGCATCAGCACGATGAAAGATATGGACACGGTGACAAGCATGACGGTGAGGTGGGTCTTGTGAGACAACATTCGGGGGCTTTCCGTGCCCGAGAGCATCTTTTTCTGTTTCTCCATAGATCGCCGCATGCGGTAAACAATTAACGAGTTAAGTACGATTAGGATGATACAGGGAAATATCGCCGTTAGGCAGCTCTCCGTCCAATACCAGATGCTTTTTCCGAAGTAGGCATGGCTCGGATAAAAATCGCACTCTACGCCGTAAGGCTCTTCTAGTTCCACCTGATGCAACAACAACAACATGTGAGAATTGATGAACATCAAGGCCATGGCGGTGATGGCGACCGCCAGTCGGGCGCGGAACATTGTGAACCAACTGGACACTTTAAGAGGCAGCCACACGGCCACAAACCGCTCAATGGTCAACAGAACTAGAATCCACACGGAGAACTGGTCCAAGAAACTACCGATGAAACACAAGATTTTGCAGCCGGCGTCACCTAATCGGACGTCATGGTACGTCAGCTGTAGGTAGGCCAACTTCACAAACAACGTTAACGTGTCGAATATCGCCAGTAATATAACGTATAGGGATGATGTCGTGAAAGGCTTCAGTTTTGAAATAGTTAAAATGGCGGCCGTATTGAAAATTAACCCAAGGCAACACAGCACCCAGAGGTAATACTTGTTCATGGCTAAGGCCACCATCCCCTCGGGGTAGTCTCTGTAGGTCATGTTACTGCCCACGGGCGGCACGGTTGTCTGGTGAGAGAGCGGCATCAACACCTTGTTACCGTATTCTACTGAATAATTAGACACCATCTTGAACACTGGCAGGCAGAGCACCCGTACAATCGTTAATCACAAGGCAGAATCGACTCTGAAAAGACAAACAAAACAACTATATATATCTAAATTACGTTAAATGGAAAGTGAACTCTTCATTACTTTCGGTTAATGTGATCTTCGTTCAGCGGAACCCATGAAACGGGTTCACCTGGATGGGAGTTTGGTCTTTCAGTTATGTGGTGGCCCTTACAAATCGGGCTCACACTACGTTGGCAGCGGCTTGAAACGAGAGTGGCTGTTCCAGGCGACTGACTCCTCAGGCGTTTTTGCTTTATCTCAACCGTAAAACATAACGCCCTAGAATAAGTCAAATAGTTTTGAGAGTATGGCGTAAAATATAACTATCAAAAGAAACGAGTTTTAGATTATGCCACCTATTGTGTATTGTGCTTTATGTCTGGTCTGTTAAATTCTTATTTTTCATGAAATTATTTCATCGATTTACCCTTTCTCAGAGTCAAACACTTCATGTTTGAGTTTCACCTAAACCCCTAATCGGATGTTTTCCTTCGTTTCTAAAATTAAGCACATTCCATCACACCAGTTTTGTGGAAGAGTTGACACAGTGCGATTGTCAAACCTTCAGTACAAATCGACATTGCTGATAAACGGTTTAGGATTAATCCACCATAGGGTGATTCGCGCAGATTTCACAAGAAATATTAAATGTACCTGGCTTGGTTGATTCGTGTTCCCGAGGTTTTGGGTGAGTTACACATGCCTGTTAGTCTATCCGCTGTCTGTCCATCTGTCTGCTGATTGGTCAGATCTTTATCATTTTAAATTCTAACATGGGTTATTTGCTGCACAATACGGTTGACTGACACACGACATCGGCGGTTTGTGGAACCTTGCTTCTGTTGCCAAAGTGAGTTTATTTTTCTCTGTTACTGATAGACTGATTTACCTGTTGGATGATGCATCATACTGTGTGAATGCGTATGATATACGCTGTAGAGTAATTGACTACGTTGTTTCCGTCTTTGACGGGCACGCGATGCTGACATATCTGAGGGGGGGAAACTAACGCACGACGCTACAAACCTTCCCCGTTTGCATTCATGAAATCTGTCTGTCAAGACCTGGATTTGAACGCGAAATGGGTTTCCTCCAGACTTTATTACTCTGAACCCATATTTAATTTAACTCCTCGACACTTTCTGGTACGTTTGTGTTGAACTCATGCCGATAGCCGCTGTGCTCATTAAAAGTTGATCCAACGAAGAGTCGTGAAGATGTGCTGAGTTCCGGCCTGACCGTTTTGAAAAATACACATCTTATCTTTTGACTTAATTATAATTCCGCTGAGGTGCAAAGTATTTTCTTTTACGGCAAACATCAAATTTCCATCACATTCTCCAAGAACTGACAGACTCAATAATAGATGAAGCTCAACAATAATTATCACTTTTTTGTTCCTTGGCACAAATTGATTCCATATTTGCCTTTCATAAAGTAAGGACATAGCTTCTCCAGTGACTGGCGAAAACCGAGAGAGCCTGAAGTGTTCAGCCGTGACGTCTACCATGTGGGTATCACTGATAAAAAAAAGGGCGGGGGTGTGGGGTTGGGGGTCAGGAGTTTAAGCAAATAAAGCCAAAGTCTGCGAACGTACACGCAAAGTTGATAGCCTATCTGCTTCCATTGCTTGTTGCTACAATGTGACTATCCCCAACAGCCTTTTTCACATCGACCGAGGAATATGTTGACATACTTAATGTTATTGTCTCTACTTTATTACCTCCCTTGAGGACGTTATGCATTAGCTAGTGATTATTTGTCTGTCGGTCCCTCTGTCAGCAATATTACCGAAGACGGTTATGCACCGACTGAAAATGGTCATGTGCCAAGCACTAATCGATTCCACGTTTCTGGTGATTCGGATCCCGATATTTTCTAGACAACTTCACCATTGCCAAATAAGACAAACAGACACATATATTTTTACATTGTAATTGTGCCTAGCAGAGTTCTGCGCCTTATTTAAAACTCGTCATGTGGTCAGCTGCGCTTTTGTGATCGAATTTGTACAGTAAAAGCTCTGACCGAGGTTTGAGTCCCCGGAGATCAGGAGTTCTAGGGTGACTTTCAGTTAAATTAAATGTAAAAGACTTCACCATAGGGAGTAAAATTTGGGTAGCGACGACACTGTGATAGTTTGGCAAATGGTCACAAGAAACCAATGAAATAGGGTATCTTGTCAGTTTACCTCATTGAGGAATTTATTCTAACTATTCACGTACAGGCTTAAGAATAAGTAACTTAAACACCTCTAGCACCATAGCCCTAGCAGTAATGGGTAGAAAAAATCAGTGATGTTAAATGCAATTTACTATACGCCACGAATCAAGAATTACGCAAAATGCTGTGTTATCGTCACATTTAATATTAGACAATCACACGAAAACAATGCAAAGATACGGAAGATATGAATTTCTACCACCTTTTTGCCTGAATGGTTGAATGACCCTTTCCTTTGCCCACATACCCCCGACAATAAGCCTGATTACGTAAGTGACATATTCTTGAGTACGTTGCAAATTGTCGTTCAAATTGATCTATGAATAAATAAAGAGGCCTCAGATGCAGTGACTATACATGTGCCTAATGGCAGGATAACACGACAATGTTTAGGAATTCTGAGAGGAAAGACATATGCAGATCTGGTTTTCAACCATGACAAACCAAAGCCCTGGGCAACCTTTGGTAAAGGTTCAGTGGGTGGAGGCTGTGGGTAGAAGTGGCGTATGTTTCAATGGTTTTGCTAGGATCATGTCATGCCGTTTCCCACGGTACTGGGAGTACGGGGTTGCAACTTTTCCAGCGTTTACTTGAACATTTGGAATTAAATACCACAATTTTTTTTAGTCAAGAGGTTTTTATATAGACAAGTGGCCACATCACGTTCATTCGGTTTGACGCGGCCATTTGTCAATTATCTCAACTGTGTCGTTGCTACTCAATTGTAACAGGTAACTCCTCAGGCTGTAGTTTGTTGCATCATTTGAGAACAAATAAAGTGAGTTAGCTATCAAGGAAGCCAAAGGATGTCACAATTCCAATCAAACGCCGGTGCGTTTCGTTAATTGATAGCCTCGCTAAAATCCCCAGGATATAAGAGCAGGAATCAAGTGGCTACCGGATGAACTACATAGCAGCTAATCGTTATACACGCATAGATTAACGCCTTATACTGGATTGACACCATTTTATCACTCTGCTGTAGGCTTTCGGAATTGAGGGGAGTAAATTATATGCCGTCACAATGTAGTTTTAGCTCACAAAAGAACTAAGCTCACAAACAACGCGTTTCACTTCGTTCAGTGTCATTTTAAAGCCGAAGTGAATAACATGGTGAGGTTATATCGATAATAGCCACTATTTATTCTGTACACGGACGTTTCCGTGCAGGCAAATGTTAAAACGTAAACATTTTCCATGTGTTGAATTAATACCTGTTAAATGACGCAAATTGGTGTACTAACATCTCAAATGTTACTCCACGGTATGACTGCTTGCAGGTTTTAACATTATTGACAGAACATTATAAACGCTTTCCATTCTCTGCCACTGCGAGAATGTTCGATTAAAAAATAATTACGCTTTTATACACTTGCAGTCAGAAAAAAAGTACTTGTACTTGATAGTGGTATTTATACGTGGGCGCATAAAACGAAACGTACCCTACAGAATAACAAAAGCTGTTTTGGTGGACGAAATACCTCATCACCTAGGCTCTGGGGCAATTTGTACCTTCCACGTGCTTTATCGAATCATCGCCTTTTGGCTGTAAGCAAAGCGTGTGGAATGAACTGTCGGCATGTTCAGCCGGTTCAATCACCACTGATCAGCTTTCAAGGCAATAAACGTATGCGCCACATGGGATGATGACATTTCGGTTGAAAACTGAGAGTGTTAAATGACCGATAAGCTCAGCGTGTTAAATGACCTGTAAGGTCAGGGTGTTAAATGACCGGTAGGTTTTACCTAAGTAGTACCTTGTGAGATCCATAACCTTATGTCCTCGTAGCATGATGAATTTCATCCCTAAAAATTTCATGGAAATAAAAATATTCCATAGATACCATGGAGGTATTTCCCCTCTAAGCACAGTATATTAACTGATCGGCAGCTTTTAATTTAGTTGGTCTGGCAGCAACCTGCGGATGGACGCGAGTTTTCTCTTCGCTCTGTCCCGGTTTCCTCCTGCCGTCGTATAAGTGAAATATTCTTGAGTATGGCGTAAAACTTCTATGAAATAAATAAATAAATTTACTTTACTGCAAATACACAGTTTCTCGCAGTTTTCCCCCTTGTGATTTGACAGCGTAGTAAACCAATTCTTTCAGAGGCATTGAGACTTTGGGGATTACATCACAGGTAAGCGGTTCTTACGGATGTTAAATTTATATTTATACGTAGAAGACGTTGCGATGTAGACAACAGCATTGTTATCAGCCAAGTTAGTGACATCATAAAAGTGTTAGTTTCTACATGGAAACACCAATCAGGAATAGGGAAAACTTGTATATTCATGAGTGTTTCACTTTAATGTACGATGGCGGCCATTTTCATCCGTGGATTAGAGCAGAGAACCCGTATTACACCAGCCATCTCTGGCAAGCTTTTGATGAGCTTTCCCATACATGCATGTGGCGTGACGACATGAGCAATTTACTGGCGGAAGACTTTACAGCGATTAAAATCGAAACAAAGATCGAGGTGCTGTACAGTGAACTTTTTACAATATTGAGTAGACCTAAGCTCAATAATGTGACAGATTCTTTTTTGCTGCCAAACATGCCATAACTGTTACATTTCCACATTAAATAGGCCTACAGATACCTGTGCTGTACTATCTGTATATTTTATGTAGAACGTAGAAAAACAGCAATCACAGGATGCCTAGCGAGTAAGAAGAATCGCTCACTCCAGCCTGTCCAAGATGTTCCAAATAGTCCACTGTAGCATTTCAATGTTTGTTTCCATTTTAATGACTGTAAAATATGGCCAAAAAATAAAAACGGACATATTATCAACACGAATTGGCCTATTAGATGATGTGAATTTACTAAGAAGTGCTCTGTTCTTTCAGATAAAGTATAAATGTATATATTTCTTAACGGATTTGTGAGCTGGCTCCCGCCGACCAGCAACATGCTAGCCCTGTAACCATATGTAAATGGCCAGAATTTCGTTGCAATCGGTGCATTCTTCTCTTTCAAAGGCAGATATTAGCGGTATTGGAGGTTCTGTAGTGAAATATAAATCACGATTTTCCCTCACAGGACTGCACTCATTTTATCGGAGCTAGCAAAGCTTTTCCCTTAGGAAACCATCGCCTTTCGCCATATGCTTATTAATCATGCTAAGCAAAGGTACGATCAAAACTAGATATGGGGTACGTAACGAATTCTGTTTCAAATTCGTGGAAATGGCTATACATAGTAGTAAAACCCACAACCGTTAACATACACCAGATACGAATACTAGTCAGGCCACAGATTCAGAGAGACGGCCCACTTTTTTTCAATCCGGACAGAAAAATCGTGACGGTTTTTCATTCTTGACCAATCAGCATCATTCAAAATTTAAACATGGCGACAAGTACATATCGCACAGAATTGCTGATTCATCAAAAAGGGAAAGTAATAAACTGTTGATTGATTTCAGATAATGTAATTACAAAGATGTAAGAAAAACACGGATGTGCAGAGTGAGATCACACAGCTTGTCGGACGTGAAAATGGTGACTTGATTACATGTATTGCATTTTGCGGGTTAGCTACTTTGTCTCGCATCGAAAACTTATAAGTATAACATATAAGTAATAAATGCACACCAACCCAACATAAACATGCTATGTAAAGTTTCTAGTGTCGTGCTGATTTCTAATTTTATTGTCTGATGAATCATTATTAAGCCAAATAATGACAAATTTATTAACGAAATAAATTCACTTTCGTAACTGTGCTCCAAATGTCCCGTGTGTGTAAATGCAGCCCTCCGAAACCGTTATCGTTTACGAATTCACTCCGTGCTCAGGAAAGATTCCCGTGCATAGTACGCGTGAACGTTAGCGTTAAGCGGAAAGAGTGAGAGGTGAATTCGAGCCTGTAATTTTCATTAACTAACAGATAGGCTAATGAGAAGTCAACCGTAGGCTTAAATTCATGTAGGTTTGGCACCTGGGGTCATACAAAATCACATGGACATTTGAGACGCCACATAATCCTGTCACAAACCTTCTCACCGATTATACCACCCTGCACGGTTTTCCGCCAGAGGGAGGCAATCGCTTCGACCAGAGACACCCGTACGGTATTTTGCTTCACCGTAACCAGGTATTTCGCAAGGTTTCCACGAATGCCATTATATTATTAGGAGCATTACCATTCCGACTTAGGGGCTATGACTCAGGGTATATGAACATAATGGAAACAGACACTGGCAAATAACCTTGGAATCGGTATCAACGCGCAATGTCCTATATGGTATGTAATTCGGGAAAACTATCTTCACTCTTTACATAGCTGTACTTCGTTGCAAGCATGCCAAAAAAAATGGATAGAGTATACGACTCTTCAGGAGTGATATCAATTTCCATTCTGTCCATATCCTGAGGAGATGTCTTGAAAACTATATGTAATTAATAATAGTTCTTGGATGTAATTGAATAATTTAAATAATGATGATGACTTATTATGTTAGAGCGTGTTAGAATTTGATCGTGAGCGCTGTTATGATACTGTCTACAAAATGTGATAGACCCAACCCAATAATGCAAAGTGACAATTCCAGACCAGAGACGACTGTTACATTGCTATTTCACTTCACTGCAATTTATCATGCCTATTTCTGCTTAAGTTCTGGTACCGCGTGGTATCTAAGTGGCCAACTTCTTTATCGAATACAAACATAAAATGAAATACGGTTAGACCGTGTGTGACAACTGTCGCCTAAGCTGCGGGTTTACAGTCCACTGTAGCTTTTATGAGCTAGATCCAATAGTATCTCACACGCAATGCATTTGCATTCGTCAAGGGCCTTTCAGATGAGGCGAAATCAATGCTTTATTCGAAATATCAATCATGGACTTCATATCTGCAAAAGAGCTAATCCAACACTACATCTCATCCCCTAATTACATCTGCGTAAGTGACTTGTGATTGAAGAGGACCGTGCACACTTATTGTGGCTTGTAGAATCCACTTTAGAACGTAACCAATTTAATGTAAAATCTACAAATCAGAAGTATTTGCTAGGATTAGGGTGTGTTGTTGTCTTTTTTACTACTCTGTTCAAATGTGTGCTGCAATCCTTTAATTCAATTTTAAACTTTGTTTCGTTTACTCGTACAGGTTTAGACAATAAGCCTACCTACCTTGTTCAATTCTTTTTCCATTTTTTCCATTTCCATGACCGTTCATATCCATGTCCGTGACCTATTATATCCCTTTGGAATAGCTATTATTTTTGACAGTTGAAGTCGATGAGAGATTTCTGTCATGAGAACATTACTTCTAGAATACTTGCTTGATTGGAGTTTAATTGCGTTTATGCCACCGCCGTCAAGTTTATGGGTGAAGGAAATCGGTGTCGCCGAAGTATAACAACGCCTGTTGAGTATAGCGTGTAAGTGCGACAGAATCTTGGAGTACAGATTCGGATCTGCGACAGCGTTTTCATGGAACGATCGGACGCGGTCGGAAAACCATTCTCGGCTCAATTCATTTAAGGCAGTTGACGCTAAAAAGCAGACCACATTTAGACAAAGTACGGTCATCTAAAAAGCTTCTTCGTGCTGATTCCAAATATAGTCTTCATTATTTGGGGGCATTTTTTGTCTTGACTTTGCTTCTTAGACCTTCAACATGTAGTACATTTTGTCTGGTGTGTTAGCAACCTTTGTATGCAAATCACGGACAATGTTTCATTCATCCCATGGATATATTTGAGTGCTCTTTAAGCACAGTACTCAAGTTAAGACCATTAAGTTCCCGATCAAATTTGATGGTGGAACTGTCTGGGAGAAAACCATCGATCTTCCCTCAGTTACCTGTAAACCCCCCTGCAACAGTATTTCCATCGTTTTTTATGGTATTGTGCATACATGTGTTAAATGTGATGACAAGACCACACTCTGACTAATTCTAAACAAGTGACGGCTAATAAATTGCATTTTACATCACGTTATTTTTTTTTCCTTTTACCTAATTTCGCTGTCGCCATGGTGTCTTCAGCACTTATAGGAACAGTTAGAGTAACACCCAAGTTGAGGTGAACTGACAAGAGGCCGGGTTTCACTGGTAACGTATCACCATTTGCCAACCACCACAAAGTCGTCGCTGCTCTGGCTTGACTCTCTGTGCTGTAGTCGTTTATATGTATTATATTTCCGTATTTTAATCATCACGCTGATTGATATATTAATTAGAGCATTAACCGAGAAAGCAATCAGCGGACGTGTGATTCCCATAAACTTACACGTATGTGACATTTATCCGAACACGGAACTCTGATATCCGATAATGTAAAATTCGATCTGAAATGCGAACACCAAATTTCACTCGATAATAAGTTAGCCACGAAGACTGAAGATAGGATATTAAAATTGTAGATATTACATAGGGGTAAGCTGTCAACAGGTGCTGTTGGTATCACATACATGTATGTTGCTATATTCCTAGCACATGTGCTATACATTTGTAATAGGTAGACATTCCCAGATGATTGCCTCCATGTAGCAAATCGAGAATACTGAGTAGCTGTTCCATGCTGCCATACATTTACAGCCTGTTATTTCCCATGTTACCAGAAAGCAATGTTTGACCTCTTCGACAAAAAATAAAAATAACACATTCTTCACACACCAACCTAATGAAAATATAATTTGTTTCCAAGTCAAAGGCGAGTATTTAGTGACACAGCTGTGTTCGGGTTTTATTACTACCGCCCTTTGCAAGCATCCTGCCCTAACATGATTAATATCAGGGGCGACATAAGTCATTTCTGATCAGTACCATATGGTGCTGGGGTGAGAAGGTACTGGGGAGGGGGTGCTGGCAGGATGGGAGTGGTGAGGTAGAGAGAGAAAACTAATATGAACGGATAGCATCTGTACAATATCCTGAAGTACCACACTCGGTTGCAGAGCTTCGAATTCAGTGTCTAATAATGCAGTAATTACGATAATGATTTCATCAATCCAGTTTAATGAAAAAAGGTAAGAATTTCCAACCTGGCTGATTAGGCATAATATTACAAGAATTTGGCTGCAAATATTGTTAAATAAGTGTCTGACCAACTTACCTGTAATTCCCACAATGTTGTTCGTCGTAATTTGTGACTCTCTCGGATTGTTAGTCCTGTCGATGGTAAAAATCTAAGTGGAGAGATACGAAAGCGGACTTGTCCCGTTGCCTTCTTCGTAAGACTACCGGGTTCAATGGCAGGCCTTAAGCCGTTACTGGCAGAGCTAACTGTTCCTTGTAACGCCTCGATACTTGGGGCTGTCCACGCAACGTCCAATAAGCGATCGTTGGAGAGTTTCCTTCATGATAAAGACGCGTGGATAGATTGGACATTGCATGCCGCGGCCAATGTAAAGGGGCAATATAAAGCCCGAAGATTAACGCTAGCAAGCCCTTCGGCCGCACCTGAGTTGATTTAGTTGGAGATGAAAGACGACATCTGCAAATCGTTATAATGGTGAGCTTTACCTAGAAAGTTTCATAATGCGGCCCAGCCAGCACTCGAAGGCGTATCCATAGGCTTTGGTGAACAGGCGCTGCTCATCAAGGGCAAGATCTCCGATAAACAGTAGAGTGAGGGGCGTAGCTGGTAGATCCAGCTGACACTTAATTAGTCGAATGACAAACCGATGTCAATTGAACATACTGATTTCCCGTAGGCGCGAAGGCCTGTCAAACGCCTGGTAATTAGTTAAAAGTGAATCGTGCCTTGGGGAGGTCTCGCCGGACATTATTGCTGACGTGGTGGAATTTGTATAACAGTAAGGAATGCCGATGCTGGATAAATGTTCGAACATCACTGGGTGAAAATTAAATTACAGCGTAGAGCTTCTACCTAAAACGACAGTCAGTCGGTCTCTAGTGCCTTTCAACGAAATACTACCGACATGTTGGAAACTGAGGTTTCATGAGTCCGTTGTGAAAACCGTGAACGCATGCTGTCAGCATGTTAGAAAACCCACCTTCATTACTTTTCACCTACCCCTTCATTGATTTAATGCTGGTTTGTGATAAGTGTTCTGCTGATTTGTGCGAAATGGCTGTGCTAAAAGTATTAAGGATACTTCACTCTTACGAGTGCGGCTAGTATTTTCGTTGGAGGAAACCATGCAGAGCCCTGGGGAAATACGTGACCAACAGCACGTTACTTCACTTTTGTACGATCAGAAAAAAATATTAACCGAGGGGTAAGCGCGCATTATAGAGACGGGTGTAACATTGAATCTAGTGTGTAACATTGAATCTAGTGTCAAAAACTACTCTTGAATCGCAGTGTACGGAAACCATTATTGTCCCCTCCTGGGTGACCTAATGGTTAGAACATTCGTGTCAAGGTGAGGGGATCCGGGATCAATCCAGGGTCGGGTCATGCGTAGGACTTTAAAAATGGCACTTGCTGTCTCGCTTGTCGCACAGCAATGATAGGTTAAAGCGACGAAACAGGACAGATCGGCAAGGTGTCAGTATAATGTGACTAGGCGGGGTGTCACGTCTGGTGTCTTCGGCATGATGTTCAAGTGGCGGCATCACTTTGTCGGCAGGGACTCTCCCTGTTACAACAAGAAGATACACAATATATATATATATATATATATATATATATATATATATATATATATATATATATATATATATGAATTCTAAGGACCATTCTTCGTCATGTAACTGAAAAAAAATGTAGAATACGGCGTAAAACCTAAGCATACATAGACCGATACACGCATACAACCACACACACAGATACACACATACATACATGAGAATACCATCCCTTATTTGAATAAGACTTTCAGACTTTCATAAAATTAATCCTTTTTTTTTCGGATGTAAACCAATATTCGTTACTAAACTATGTTGCTCATACATCGTTCCATACAGCTTATGATCCCTCGAGCGGACTCTCGACTAAAAGGCACAGATCCAAGTACGCTTTTGATCTCTGGGAAGTAATCAAGACGTACCGCTCCTGATCCGGCTTATTGGAACAATATCTGATTACACGTCAGTTCGCGTGCCATCACGTCCTTGACAATAAACGTATTTTAATATTTGCCTCTTTTCAGTTTTCAATTTCAACCTAATCCGGAAAGGCGCCTTTGTAGAACGTATGCCAGTTGTCGAACGGCCCTTTTGATGCTGACGTAGTTACCGGAGATGGCTAGAGTTGGTGATAACGGTGCCTTACTGATTGACTGGATTTGACTGTCGCCAGGTATACCACTGTGAAGGTGGACACTTTTACATACGCCTACTCTCAATAGATGTATGTTTTAAAGGGCAAGATCAAAGATTTTTGATTTAGATTCTGTTGTTTATAATTCCTCTCCGGTCAATATAAAACCTTTGCATAGCTAGATCAGTTTCATGCAGGCGATTAATTAACTGATTTCTGAAAGGGAACCGGGGCTTGTGGAGCATGTGCGAAGTCCAACAACAACATAACGCAATGTCAGCATACATTGCCTGTGCTATAGTTGTTTGCCA
Organism: Acanthopleura granulata; assembly: GCA_016165875.1. Taxonomy (NCBI): domain Eukaryota; kingdom Metazoa; phylum Mollusca; class Polyplacophora; order Chitonida; family Chitonidae; genus Acanthopleura; species Acanthopleura granulata. The sequence continues at coordinate 77,528 of JABBOT010000050.1, forward strand.
AGTATGAGTACTTCCCTTACACTGGAGATGTTTTCTCAACACTTAAGTGCATCTTGTGATGTATACATAGTTGATTGCTTTTCATAAACCTGAATATCAAAGTCACACGTTGCTCTCGACGGACGGCATGCGCGTAGGCCTATAACCTAGGTCTACGTGAGCCTTGGGTGTAGTGTTATGACAACTGACTCTTTTTGCTGCCACGAGCCCTCTACATACTAGATAAAAGCACAATTTTTTTTACGTAATATAATTTTAAATATAGCAAAACACCTGTATATACACCTATTATTAGTTTAATAAACATTATTTGAACGAAATATGTTCAGCTGATGGAATTTAGTGTTTACTGTTGAACCCAACAATGTTCCATTTACATACCAGGCTAAAACCACCTCCCTTTGTCAGGTGCCTGACAAACCTCATGACTTAAAGTCTCGGTAACAAGGTTGACATTCAAGTGTATGACGCCGGTTGGAAATGGTAGGTGGCTTGCAGAAAGATCAATGCATCTTGTAAGTAAGTCCAATACAACACTGCACCCCTCTCTCCCCACTCCATCCTTACACATCATGAAATTTCCTTTTAGACATGTCGTATACACCGAGGATGTCGATGGCTAACTTTGTATTCGAGAAGCACAGTCAAGACAAACCATTTCTAAAATGTGTGAAAGGCAAGCTTACACTACCTACGTATAACTTAACGGGAAATTAAGCGTGTTACGTTTTACGATAACCAGGCTGCTAGAGAACGTCTCCCAAGGGAATGGGCCCTGTTCAATTCAGAGCTCCTGACAGAAACTTAACGACTTCCAGGTGGCTTTATGACACTCTGTCAATATTTGTTCCAAAGACGTTACAAGACGTCCACTGTTGCCTCGTGCATAGCTACTTAGTGCCAATCCGCTGCACTCGCATCAAAACACTACATCACGTTTTGAAGCAGAAGCTGCACCTGAATATGTCTCGCGGCGATTCAGTTGCGATGCCTTGTTGAGCTTCTACTTAGCATTGAGCGAAAATGTCAATTGCCGTATGCAGAGCGCATGACGAGCAATTGTCAATCAAATAAAGAAAACTCGTTTTGAATGAGTCCAAATCATTTTGAAATGCCATTCAATGAACTTAAGGCTAAACCCGCCACATCCCAGGTGTCTCTCTACTGTTATCGCCATATCATGCCTCTGGTTGAACAATATCGCACATTAAGCTGGAGAAAGTGCTACGCGAAAAACCCTATCTCAGCAATCTCCGTGAACGCTAGTTAAAATCCGACTCCCGCAGGGTTTGTTGACGTTTTGTATCAGCAGACTAGTGAAAAATCTCACACTTAGCCCATCCCATCCAATTCTTTTCATATGTCTGGCTCGAGTTTGCTAACTATATCCGAATTTGCAACTCCTCGCCATGGGAACCATTTCAATTCAGTTACTAATTCGAGGTGCAACAGTCTACAAAAATGGCCTGATAGGCATCGTACCAGAACATCAACCTTATTATCCAAGCCACCAATTGCTTTGGGAAAATTAAGTTCAACTTTCCCAATTTACTATTTCAAGCTCTGTGTATTATGGCTGCCACACCAACACCATTTATATTGACACGCCACATACAATGTAATTGTCTCCATTGTTCAAAGCTGCTGCCTACCTTAATTAATTTTTTTCAATGTAGGAAGTTACAATTTAAAAGTGACATTCTCAAGGATAATAAATTGTGAGCCGAGCTAACGTGTAAATTAAGCGAAACAAAACAGTAAAGGGAGCAAAACGGAAGGCAAAGAGAAATTCTGAAAAATTTTTAATAGCCTTGATTTTGCCATTTGTTCCAGAATTCTCACTGGGTTGCGTGTTGAGAAATATGCGTAATGGAAATATATTACTAAGAGCAATAGTTATTCGTGTATCACAAGACATTTGGTATACGCCAAAATATTGATTGTTCCAAGTAGGGACATCAGAAGTCCTGTTTATACAACTCCCCATGTCTATTTATGATATGGAAATTTAAGAACAGCATACGGAACAGCACTGAGGACTCTTTCTCTAGCAGTCTCATTGCGATTGGGTGTATACTAAGTGAATAGACGCCACAAGGAATCATTTTGCTCCCTATGTGTCTGTAGGATGTCAGGCGAGACGGACTGTTTTCTACCACATATAATTTGTGACTCAGCTCTCTATAACAACTGAGTCAAAAATACCATTGTCTATTTGTATACCACACTCTGTTTTCACCAGCGTACCAGCTACACCTCAGACCACTAAAAATCGTACCATCCTCCGAAAAGTGGAAGATTGTTGCACGGAACAATCCAGTAACTGACTAAACATCAATCCAGTAAATGAATAACCGAGTGAAACGCTAGAGAACTAAAGACAACTTACTGACGAATCTGAAATATAAATGTTTTCACCCCATTGGCTGGAAGACGAATGATTTTCTACGAACTTTGAACTGCGCCATTAGACACATGAGACTTGTTTTTATCAAGGGCGTCTGTGTGCAGTATTAAAATAGAAACTCTTCTCTTGTGTGATGTTAATGGTGGAAACTGAAATAATATTGAGGAGTTTAGAGTAATCAAGATGTGGTTTCCTTGGGAACGGCATGCACGAAATGTGCCAATAAGCGTTAGGGCACCACTTGACTACACACGAAGAAGCGAATAGCGCTTAATGGCTTGGAGAACAATGGTAAAGTTCGTAGATAGGGCAAACATTAGAAATGGAATACACATGCGTCCAAATGGCAGCTACAAGGGGTTGATGGCTAAATATAGGTGAGTAAGGGTAGGAAGATATCTCTACAGATTCAGAGTCGCAGAACTTCGGAAAAGCAGTGTCCTTGTAAACAAACTACCAAACAAAAAAAGAAAGGAAAAATATAAAAGTATCCATGAACAAAGTTAAAAAAAACATTTTTAGATTGCAAGCGGGTGACAACATGTCGTCTCATTCCTTCTCTGTTATTTTCCACAAATAAAAATTGATTGTGTCTTGGTACATATAGATTGCATAGAACAGAAAATGTACCTGATTACATGGAATGGTAAAAAAAAAAGAAAAAAAAAACATTCAAAAAGCATTCACCAAAATGCCAAAAATAAGTGAAACTGAAAAGAAGCCGATACATGCCACAGGGGAAAATCAGGGCAGCGCTCTTACTAATGCCTGAGGTGTATTGCACAGAAGTGTGTAAACATTATACCGTGGTGCTTTAATGCACAGTCAATATCCACATGTAATGTTAGTGTGATCATCCACCTAAAGGCACTGCACAGACGTTACACGGTATTTTGCAACTGTCTCACGACACCTTGCAATAATTGCACAGTACTGTGATATTGTGAGCCTCCCTGTACTGTTCAACAACCGGTCACTATCACTTCAGCGCCATAATTTATTTATTTGATTTGATTTGTGTTGTACGCCGTACTCACGAATATTTCACTTTTACCTCGACGGCCAGCATTATGGTGGGAAGACCCACAAACCTCCGCAGGTTGCTGACAGACCTTCCCTCCTTCCGCGGCAGCACCATAACGGTTAAAACTTCGCAGTACAGAGTGGGAAGATTTCCCTTCAGAACATGTACAAGCGATTAAAGCGAAGACCCTAAACCCCACGGTCCTCTCAACTGGATGTCACTGAAATCTACTGCCCAGCAATGACGTGGTGAAGAAATGGATCACTGTCAAATGACCATCTGTTCCTTCGATATGTCAATATCCAGCCGTCAAAGCTTATCAGATTTCCCAAGAGTGCACTGTCGTGTTGAATCTCACAGTTATATTGGCGATGAATAACTTAAGACCGGTGAGGTGTGGATAGCCAAAACATGAACGATTGATTGATTTCATTATTTGAGTGGTGTTTTACGCCACACTCAAGAATATTTCACTTTTAGGTCTACGACGGCGGACAGCATTATGGTGGGAGGAAACCCTCGGCCCATGACGCCGAGGTGCGGCGCTAACCCCTCGGCCACGGATGCCCACGAAGAATTGGGCCAAGGCACATTTGTTTGTTTGTAGCATATAAAGGGATGCTCGAATCTACAGTCCACTCCAGTCCTTGTCTCTCTACACGATATATAGACAACCTTTCCTGGGAGTATTTCTAGCGATATAATGGGTCTTGTCGCTTATAAAATATGAACAGCATTCGATAATTGAAGCTAGCTAAGCCGTGTGTTGCCAGTCAAGTGTAGGAAATTGCTTGGTTGTGTAACTTGTTTGGACAACTGATGAATCGTAAGGAGGAAATAATGTCCTCCAGGGAGCTCTACTGGGAAGTAAACAATTACTTTCTACACGATTCGTCGATAATCCCTGATCTGATTGTTAAGCTGGGAGGGGCAGTGAGGGGGTGAGTGGGGGGTGAGTGGGGGCAATGTTGTTGTCATTGCTTTTTTATGCATGATGTGTTAACTGGTTTTACAGTAATATATAAGAGTATCTTTGTATATCGAAAGTGACTCGTTTACATTAAAGTGCAACTGTCATTCAACAAGGTTTTCAAACACAAAGCCGTATTTGGGATGAAAATTGCACACAATTGATTGTCATGTCAGAATGTGTACAGAATAAAATACAAAACGGTATGTGTTATTTAAGTTTTGGAAAGAAACCATACATGCATAATCAAATGACTAAGAAGAGAGAACAAACGAACTAATGGCCAGCATGTGAAACGGGGTTTTGATTCGAGTGACGCAGCACTGTGTTTTCCGTTTCTGTGGCAAGACCTCCAGAGAATTCCTGATCGAAACTCGATCTATAGATAAAGCAATCATGTCTGAGCTGATATTTGTTTATTGTTTAGGTTTATCTGCACCTCTCTCCCGACAAAATCAAGACTCCATTATTTGTTATTTTTTCTTTAACTAAATAGTAATCCGTCTCTGTGCTGGTTAAAAAACCTGCGTGAGGTGACAAAAGCAGGACAATCGTGTGTGACGTTTAAAGAAAATTTCCGTGATATTTGATAAAACGTAAGTTAATGTCGATTGTGATATTTAGTAAGCCTGAAAGCTTACGCGCTAAAGCCAATGTCTCCAGTGTGACTATTAATGAAACTGAAAGTTTTGAGCCATTTATGACATTTAATGAAACAGAACGAAGCATTACATATACACAAACTCCTTGAAGGAGTTAAAAATGAAATTCTTGAAAATTTATAATCCGCGTATGTGTTATGGATATGTCTTTTGGTGCGAAGAGCATTCTTGTTTAGTGCATTTAATTATATACTACAGCTGATTTATTTAAAATCATCTTATCAAAGCGAAAAGAAAATCTGTAGGTTTCTCCCGCGAGCCTTAAAATAATAGAGACATAGACAACCGGTGGTACCGCCTCACTGCTGAAATGATCATGTTACATGTCCTAGCGTAACACACAGTACCGAATAATTTCCTTGCTATTGCGCCGATTTTTTCCTCATCGGTTTAAATATAGTTTTCCTTTCTCGCTCACGGATGCTTCTATTTTTCTTTCGCTCAAAGAATCTACATGAAGTCTTTAACTTCCACGGAAACGAATGAAGCCCATCGATCAAGGGCATTAGCTCTCACAAGTAGATCCCCAACTGAACGCACACAATACCAGCGTGTTACATGTCGTCACGACACACTTACATTTTCTTTTACATTTGAATGACAATTTTGAATAATCTGTACTTTTCGCTTCTTAATTCTTGCAATCAGACTCTTCTCGATTTTCCTTGTCATTAAGCAGGCGACAGTCGAGTAAAGGAAGCATTGTGTTGAGCGCGAAGTTAACGGCAGAAGTGATCAATAAATTCAGTCATGGATAGGAAATCGTTTGACGCGTGACGTCTGTATACCCGGTTATTAGTGAGAACACAGAAACTCACAGAAAGCCTTTTGAAGCAAAGTGGTAGATGAAAGAATCCTGGCATGCGTAAGGGTTATCACCTTTCATCGATGGCCTCTTCGTAACACTGAACCAGAGCTATGAGATTGAACCCCATTTAGAACGCGATGATGGGTGTGTAGCGGCTATGCTGATAGACTATTCGTACATGCAGAAGAACAAGATATAAAGTACGTTTTGAACTGTGGAGGTTGTGCTGAAACAAAGACGTAGCAATAGACAGATCCCCCACAACCAATGCCCCACCACCCCTTCTCGAGAAAACGTTACTTTTCCTTCCATTGACGGTGAAAGCAACTGTGACGTCATGACGCAAGACTGAACATTTGCAACCAATGTGTGGGACATCAGGTTGACCTACTTGCAACAATATTGATTATGACTGGTCAAATGCGCGATTTTGATTGACAGCTCGGAAAGGTCCATTATTTCTACAGAGCACTGTTGGACAGGTCTACGAGTTGCCCTAGGTTCGGCTTTACCAAACGAACAATGTACTTATGCAGGGTAAAGTGTTCTATGTGCTTACCGCGAGTGGCAAACTGTTTTCTACATCACGATTCCATTTTTATTTCTGTATTTACGGTTCACTGTTCCTACGACCACGGAAGCTGGTATCAAATCTGTCAACATGTCATGGGATCGAATCCATTTTTATTCGGCAAGGGTATACACTGACTCTGTGGGCGTCACCTGCGGGACCGGACAAGGTGTGATTTGTAAATATCCTGATTAAGTCCTCAGACCAAAAAACTTGGTGAGACGCTACACTGGTCAGTCCAGAGACCAAATGAACTTTACCGAGATCCCAACGACATCAAGTAGGAGAGTGTTACACAATGTTTACTAAAACGTCCTAGTCCCACATAAAAGCCGTAAGAATGCTTTACGCAAGCAACCTCTTCAGCCTGGAAATCTGTAAGTTTGTGTTTATGTACAGTTTTCTTAATTGCGTGGCGCTCTTTTGGAAATTACCTACTGGGAACCCTATAATACAACCTTCATTCATTCTTTAATAAAATGATGGGTTTTAAAACTTTTTCCTGGTGACGACTATGCTTGAGATAAAAAAATCATCAACTTTAGATGTTAATCAGTAAGTAAGCACCCATTACCTATACTACGCATATTTTATCCAAAGGTTTTTTATTTGCTATAACAGAAAATGGTGGACACTGCGTTTGAAGCCATTTGAGAGAAATGAGTCTTTCGAATGTCAAGTCACTTCCTAGGCATTTCCTTGTACATTCATGCCCAACTTGGATCCGTCGATGATAGTGATATAGTCTTTTGTACTACTGGAATTTGCTGACAGTGCCCAAGTTATAGGCATGTATTTATTTATGTATTCATTTACAGTTTTTCTTCTTCGGCTGTCTTTTTTGACATGATTGAAATGCTGCCTATATAAACTCTCTTCACTGATTCGATCTCTCTTTTGTTTCAGGTATTACAATGGTTTCCTTTTATCGTCACATAATGCATGCAGGGCATATCTTGTACAGCACAAAAAGCTGTATCTCATTATGTAACGCAATAAAGACTTTGACAACAACTATTACACAGTAGACAACAAAATGTTTGCCGGATGAGACTGATATGTAACACAGTATATTTGTAACTGATGCCCCTTGTTTCAACAGGCGTTTTCACGGCTTGGCTGAGAGTGGCTTTAAGTCTAAAAACAATATTCCATCTTTTTGTTTGATTAGGTGTATGTGTACTATAAAATTACTCATGCCTTCTGTGTTGATTCTCCTCCCGTAGGAGAATGGTTCGTAAAAAGACAGGAACCAACATTTTGACCTTATCCAGCGATATGTCGAAGTGTATTGCATGACAAAGTGTGTTGGGTTCTAAATGTCCCACCGAATGCGCGCCACTGGCTTTTTGTTTCATTCTTGTTTAAGGCGATTCTCAAGAATTTTCACTTACACGATGGTACTTTTGGATAGATGCACGTCGCCAACCTTCGGCACGTTACTGATGAAGTGAAACCATAAAACGAGGAAAAACTGTTCCATTGGGTCACTAGTTACCTGGAAAATAGACAACAACGAGTAGCAATTCGTGGACATAAGTCTAACCTACTTAAGATTTCGTTCCGGGCTCCGTTTTCGGAACCTCTCCTTTTTCTCATATACATAAATGATCTGCCAACCGGCTTAACTAATGATATTAAACTACTTGCAGGTGGCACAAGTCTTTATGTAATCCCTGAAAACATTCTCCAAGACATCGAGAGAAACAGTCAGTACTATCTGGCCTGAACTCAATAAAACAATGGCCCGAGCCCTGGGTTGTAAATTTTAATTCGTCCAAAGTCATTACTGTGTTCACGGCAGAGACAACCTTCGCAAATGAGATTATCTTTCTAGGGAAATTATGCTGAATTTTGTGCACCATATCAACATCTGGGTGTAATCTTTTACGCACAGGCGAATTGGAACACCCACATAGAAAACCTAATAACCCATGCCATGAAGAAAATATCAATGTTTCGCGGTCTAAAATATAGTATTATTATGTACAAAGCTTTCATCCGCCCTAGTTTAGAATACCCAGATGGGATCTGGGATATTCCCAATGAGGATCAGGTTGCTGCCATCGAATCCTTGCAGAAAGACTTCTGAGATTAATAACTGTCCATACAAAGAATACCTCGAACCAAGTCAACGTCGTCAAATACAAAGTTCAGTTTTCTTCCATAAAACTATTTACGTTCAACCAAATTCTTCTCTTTACCGTATCCTGCCCCAAACACCCTCCTCGAGGAACGCTTCTTATATGTGCAGAGTCGCAGCCTTCAGCAAGTCATTTTTTCCTGCGATCATAGATTGGAATACCTTACCTGAATCTGTAAAATGTATAAACGATAATAATGAATTAAGAAATCAACTTTTGAAGTTATACTTAAAAGTCAAACCTCCAGCCTGGTACTAGACAATCAACTTTCGAACACATGCTTATGTCGATTACGAAATGGCTTCAGTAGTCTAAATGATGATTTATTCAACGACTTTGTCTCTGACTCTTCTCGATGTAGCTGCGGCGCCCCAGTCAAAACTGCCCACCACTATTTTTCTGGAATGCAAGCATTATGTTAGGAAGAGACAGACCATGTTTTCAAAAATAAGAGATAATGAATTTAGTGAGGATATTTCTACTAAAATTATTTTGTACAGTTCATTTAACGTAAATGAAAAGATAAATAAATCCATAACAAATGCTGTATTTGATTTCATTAGTTCGTTTAAACGCTTTAAATTTATTTTTTCCATAATCCAGTCAAACTAAACAGGGAGTAAGAACAACAACAGCTCACATCGCAAAACGTGTGATATACCTTCAGGCAGCCCAGTCATACCAGCGGGGGGGGGGGGGGGTCCAGCGACCATGTACTCAGTGTTTACCCGCCATTAAATGTAGAACGAATTTGTCATGTGTTTAGCGAAAAATGTGTCATGAAAATGTACACAACATAAGGCTTTTGCTTAATATGTATTTACTGGATTCAACAACTGATGTTTTAAAAAAGCCATGCCCTGCTTTCACCGATTGCGCAGTTTACAACAACTGCAATTTTGGCCATGCTTCTTTCGCAGACTTTGATTTACACCCGCTGAGGTTTATTTTATTTAAATCTCAGCACATCGCCCAGTGGCGAGACATCCCAAACAACAAACCCTGGATTTGAACTTGCTGCTTGCTCAGTCATTATGCCTTTCTTTTAATCTCGAGACTCTCATCATACATTTTTCAATATTCTGTCTAATTTTCCGTTCAATAAACTTGCGTGCTTTGGCTCAGAAAACTAAACAGCAGTACACTATCGCTGATGAGAATGATATCACACACGGGCATTGAGGCGTTGGCTGTTGCTGAGTTGTACAACAGGCCTCTACGCTGACGCCTCATAGAAAGAAAGAGAAACAAAATGTTTCCTAGGGATAACCACAAGGAGCCTATAGAAATCAAGCTCTGTACACCATGCGTCGTTGTTGTTTGGCATGAACTATTAGCTGTGACGAGCAGATCTATGGAAAGGCGTCGGTGTTGTTGTTGTTGCATCTTTGAAATGCCGGTGTCTCAGAGCTTGGGATCGCAGAGTAGCATATTTTTTTCACTAAAATGTCCCGCCTAACAGAGTTCGCCCAGGCGGTTTTTCAGTTTTGTTTTTATAGGTCACTCTGTTGGTATAAATGTATTCCTAAGGCAAAAAGGTAGTTTACAAACACAGCAGTCTAACGGCGTGGGGGGATGTGTGGAGACATCTTGGATCAGGACTGCGCATGTGTAAAAGCTGAGTCATCAAGCATCATCCATGCATTAATGGAAAAACTTCGCCCGCCTAATTTACGGTAAGACATTTTGTACATGGAGATTTACTGGTTTCCAGAGAGCGAAGGAATTTATAAAGAAAACCAAAATTTTACAAAGGAATTCCTTCGAACAGTTTCCTTCAGGACTAACGGATAATTTCCCTACGGTTTTTTTTTCACTTAGCTATACTTGCTTACTGGTGGTGTAATGTAGGATAGGCTTTACTACATTTTTAAGACGCCTGTACACTATTTTGCACCTTACGAGTCCACATAGGCCTTTCATATCCACGATTAGGTGAACGCACAGTGTATCTACTCTCATCAAACCCCGTCAACCCTTCATACGAGCTAACGGTTTTCCCACGCTAACGGTAGGCGGGCTTAGGAAGCTCCATCTAAGCCACCAGGCAGGCCGTAATTTACGGTTAAGTCTTCCGACAAAGATGATATGGTGACATACAATTCTGTCACTCTATGAAGTTCACTAAGAATCTCGTGAGCTCACACAGGAGCGCAGTGCGAATTCTCACTACACAATTTGTGTCCAGACGTCCCATCCTACTCAGAAACCTCTGAAATTCTTTGCGCAAGCATTCTCTTCGCAATCTCATCAATCAATACCTCATCAGCCTTGAAACTTGTTTTGTGTCTACGTACACTTTTCTGGGGTGCGCTTTACCCTTTCGGCACACACATATTACTGGCAGGTTTGTGTAATAAGGCAGTCTTACATTGTCCGCTTTAGAATGGTTTCGGTTGTGCGGTAAATGCCATGGGTTTAAGATACACATGTATTTTCGCAAGCAATCAGTTGGCCTTGAGATATCAGGCAGACTATAAGTGCACCCTTCATTTAGCACAGCGGATCTATAACATTTAAATTCCGCTACTTCCTTTCAAGTTTGGAGTTCAAATGACGACCGCACTGATAAAATTTAATCACTGCCACGAACGCTTAGACCCGAATCCTAACTGAGGTAAAATGTCACATGTATTTTGCCCGTTATCAGAGACTATACAACTGTAACAAAACTGTGAAGCGGATTGAAGATTCAGATGCTTGACCTTTAACGACAAACACGGTTTGGTTCACTTCCTGCACTGTACTTTCATCCTTAAGGGAAAGACCTCGTAAAAATGAGCTTAGGGTGAGTGAAAAAGCCTTTAAAAGTTCTATCTGAAGTTACCGTCAATGATTGTTTTAGATTTATTTTCACCAAAATGAAAGTAGTCATATGTTTCGATGACATGGTACGTTATGTGGACCATATTGACCATGTGGTTCACCAATTACGTCACACAAATTTGTGTACACATTCATATTCAGCTGTGAATAAAGGTCTTATGAAGAGTACTCCTGTAATGTTTGCCTGTGTATGAAAACGCTAACATGACAGTAAATGTCTGCTTTAGGGCCATAAAAAAGTAGGTGTAACTTCCCTGATGAATCACGTTGTCAACGAGATCCTCAAAACCCACCATACAATCCAAACATTGCACTGCGTTCATTTTGGTGCAAAAAATCTAAAATCTGGAGGCATTTTCACGTACAGTCTTTAACGGTCTTTCCACTCAGAAGTTCCGTTTTCCCAGGTCTTTCCCTTTAAAGGAAGTTCTGTTGGGTGACCAACGGAACGACAGGGTGATTTATACCGCATCTCATAGCCCTAATGAAAAACTTTAATAGCGTCAATATTTTGTTCCATCATCCCACGTCTTCTGAACTTTTTGCCTGGATTATCTCAAAGTATAGGCTTTCAGAGGCTCACGTATTCAATACAGGTTGCTTGCCTAATGGCACAGGGCTTTACCCGCTTTGCTATAATAGTTATGTCAAAGGTTTCCCTTTTTGACAGTCTTCACTTTCGCTGACTGCGATGCGTTGATACAAACAGTTACATTGATTTATTTGACGTTTAACCCTTCACTTTTTACCACCGCGGAATGCCCGATGAAAACCAACGCACACTGGCAAGTTAGTGCGTTGGAACGACCTGGTCTCTGCGACCAAGACAAATTCAAACAAAGGCTGGTATAAAAAAAAAACTGTCAGGGGTGGAGAGATTCTTTCCCAGATGAGAAACTGTTTACTCAGGAGTTAACGTAAATTCACTGCTTGAAAAGCCAGAAACTCCATGTAGCCATGTACAGCTATGATTTTATGACATCATTATGGCCCTAATTACTCTCGTTGTGTGGCAGAAAATTGCTGTTGTCAAAGCAATGGACGTGAAAGCTGGAAATGAAATACCTGCATACAAATGTCCTCAAGCTTACTAGATCATAGCTTCGAAGTTTAATTTTCTGCCTCATTGTCGACAAGTCATGATTTTTCAGGGGTTTAGCAGACATACGTCAACATCGTATTAAAGTCGGTGTTCAATAGAAGAGTGACGTGTGGACAACGTTGTCGTAACGGTGTCAGTTGTAGTCATTTGTTTCTGTTCTTATCAAGCGTATGAAGGTTTTAGGTGCCGATGAAGCCATTATAGTTTTTCTTCTCTGATGTTCTTCACACGTTAATGGGAGTTGTGAGCGACAATCATTTTTTCCCATATGTAATATCAGTGATTAGCGACAATTGGCACTTCGAAGTTTTTACAGATAAGTTATATATAGCGTCTCAAACGCCAGTAAATTAATACGAGAATGAATGGTATTGATACCGGCCTGATGTTAAAAGCATGAAATGGGGGCCTCCGTGGCTCGGTCGGTGAGCGCTCCAGCGCAGCGCAATGGTTCCCCCCACCATAATGCTGGCCGCCGTCGTATAAGTGAAATATTCTTGAGTACGGCGTAAAACACTACTCAAATAAATAAATAAATAAATTAAAGGTATAAATAGGCGACAGCTAGAAAAATTATTGATGAAATCTTTCCTCCACATTCAAACCATGTAGAACACACCTAAGGCAAGCACTCATACTGACGAATATTTCAATCTTTTCATGGACTGGCTCGCTGCGACGATCTTTTACAATATTTATTTTTTATCTGATTGGTATTTATTTATTTATTTATTTATTTATCTGATGAGTGTTTTATGCTGTACTCAAGAATATTTCACTTATACGACAGTGGCCAGCATTATGGTGGGCGGAAACCAGGTAGAGCCCAGGGAAACCCACAACCATCCGCAAGTCACTGGCAAATCGGAGAGGGAGCCAGCCCAGTCTGTACTTGAACTCACAGCGACCGCATTAGTGAGGCTCCTGGGTCATTACCCTGCACTAGAGCGCCAACCTCCTCGGTTACGAAGCCTCCAACTCTCGCTGTTTTGACTGCGGCTTTGAGTGAGGAGGTTTGTCAGGTACCTGGGAGCGGAAACTGACTCCGGAAATTGTTGTTTTCATTCATAAACCTGACATCGAAAATGTGAACAATTCTTGAGCACGTCTTTAAATACCAGTCAAATAAACGAATATGAGATACAGGTCAGGTTCATGCGGGCAAGAGACTCAAGGGCCTGGAATAAACCACCGACCTTTGGCGGGTAACAGATGTTCTTCTTTATATTTAATGCATAGAGTCCCACCCTATGAGGGTGTATACCATGTTGGTGGGAGGCAAATGATTCGAAGCGAATTTATGGCCTTCAACAGAGAAATGCAAAAGAACCTATACTTAAAATAGAAACATTGTTATTTGAAGTTTGTGCGTGGTTGGGTGTTTTGGGGGGGTTTTTTCTTTTCTTTTTTTCTTTTTTTTTCTTTTTGTTTGCAGCATACAGAACACAACTGATGATGGAAGAAAAGCGAAACTACATTTGCCTATACCGAAAACATATTTGTTTAAAGTTTATATGTAACATAGCCATTATATATATAGCTAATGTCGGAAAATGGCACTTTCCTATCTGTAGTTAAACATGTAAGAACACATCCGGAAACATTTTTTCTTCTTAGTCAAAGAAAAAAGACAAGGAACTTCTGTTTTACCAAAACAGGGGAAACTTGAATTCTCTCGCGTTTGTGTTCCATTGCCAATGTTTAAGACGTAAAAAGACAATGTATATTTCATAGAACACATTTCTGTTACCAGGCGCCTTGTCGCTAAGCCTGTCACTGCTGACTTCGCATGATATTCCTCTTAAAGATAAAGAGAGCTTATGTTCTAAGTCAAGCTTGCTAAAGGGTTGGACAAAATTATGTTTGTTTCGGTAAAGTAATTTTTTTAACAGCCGCTTCGGCAGTAGAAATTGACATTTGAACGTGCTCCGTCGATTAGCATGAAACACAGCCTTTCTTTCTGGGCTGTGGCATAATTGTTCCAAGCGCGGAACACTCTTGTAACCTAAGATTGTTTTATGCTGCTAGGGTTGTGGTTGAAAGTTAAGTATATATGTAAATTTATAACATTAAATGATTTAGAAGCTTACTGTTGTCATAACACATTGGTCTGGAAATAATTTACTGTGTTTTTCATACCTGTACAAGTTATAATTAAAACGTATAGCGCTATGTTATTAGATGTTATATTGACATTCAACTCAGAAAATTTACATAACAGCCTATAAACAGCTGATATCTCCTAGCTCTTTGATTGGCCAATCTCTCGCAAGCTTAAAAGCATGGGCGCTTTCAGATCCCCAGTCGGCAGCACAGTACAATTAATACAAATTGAACCAGTTTTTTGTGTTCATAAGATAATTTTGTAACATTTTGAACAAACAGTGCCTCCGTCATGAGCTGTGTGTTTACTTAAACTTGAAGAAATACGCCTCTTCATTCAACTATGTCACTTGAGATATATGCCAGATATGTTTAGCCGTCTTTTGTGCTACATTCTGCCGTCGTTACCGACATGCATGGGTGGTGATCGGTGCGAACTTTCCGCGTTGTCACATTCATTACAATGTGGTTGTCAGATTCCCCATAATGACCTCTGCTCACGCTGGCTTCCTCTCAAGCCGTACTTTGGAAGGTCTGCCAGCAACCTGCGGTCATGAGTCGTATGAGTGAAATACTCTTGAGTACGGCGTATAACACCAATCAAATCAATCAATAAATAAATCAATTACAACCCTGCCAGAAGGGCCTAGCCAGCCAGCGCGGCGTAATGACCCAGGTGCCTCTCACCCATGCTGTCGGTGTGTGGAAGTCCAGCTCACTGTGGCTTCATCTCCCCCTGAAAGGGAAGGACCGCCAGCAGCCTGCAGAATGTCGTGCGTTTCCCACTTGCTCTGCCCGGTTTCCACCCACCATATAACTGACAGACGACATATGAGCGAAATATTCTTGAGTACGATGTAAAACAACAACCCCCAAGGCGAGAAGCTTCCGTTGATTTCATTACCTCAGAACTGCGGGAATTAAAAATTCATTGTGAGAAAATATGAAGCATAGGAGAAATCTCTAACCTGCGGCTGAAAGTACAGTTCATTTCCTGTTCTGGGATGGGTTGTTTTCACCTTATATCTTATGACCAATATAACCACTGGATTGCTAGAATGAAAGATGTTTTGAAAATTGATCCATTTTTTACTAGTTGTCTAATCTAAAGGTCATAGCCATGAATTTCTTGCCATGTGCTTTTTTTCGCTTTTCTACCCGTTTCGGATGTTAGAAGCTTTGAAAAAATTAAATCTCTCCTGATAGATTACCTCTGTTCATTTGCATATGCCACAAATTCCTAAAAAGTAAAAATGCCTAGAAGGTGGAAATCTGCGAAAGTATAAAAATAGGGCATTCATTTCTCTGGATACGCTCTGTGAGTACTCTAACACTGATTAGTGAAATACTTTGACGAATTCACTGACCATAAGCTATATCAGTAACTACATTTGCAGGGGCCTAAAAACATTGCACTACAACTACAGTTATCGAACAATGATACGATATCTCCAACACGGCTGCGATAGAAATTTGACGCAGATATCTATGCATGTTGTACGATATTATATAACCGAAAGAAGAGAAAAGGCTCTTGAAAGAATCACTCTTAAACACGTGAGCAAAAACAGAAAAATATATGGCTGCGTCAGTATTATGCTTTCTTGAAATAAGGTTTAACACAAGGTGGACACAACTGGCCATGCAAGGACAGGATTGATAAAACTTCTTGTTGACCAGTTTGACCAAATCGTTTCATATGGCAGACATGGAGACTTAAGTGGTTCTACACAGCGACAAACACTTTGCCTTCAGTATGGAAAATTGTTCGCCATCCGACCTAAAATGATGGTCGACAGAATCTGGCATTAGAAGGTTCACTATATGTTTTTGTCGGCAAATGTTACAAACTGGGTTCGACAACGCCACCTCTGCCAAGATGAAACAAAGCAGCCACGCAACTGAATAGTTAACAGACAGTGATCAGCCAATGTTATAATACATTTCCAGATTTATACTTCACAGTTTGAAAGTACAGTTGGAACGACAGAAGTCTAGAGAAGATCTGAAAGTGGCTACGGATGGTATCATTGATGTGTATTCTAGATACAATGAAACATTCTTACAGAAATTCAAGAACTGTACTGAAAAGTTGAATAGTGGTGGCCTCATTCTTCCATGTGATGACTTTTTTGAAAAAGAAGTAAGAAAATTTGAAGTGATTGTTATAAAGGCTGTCAGTCAAGACAAGTAAAGACTCCTCGAATAGGAACAAGCCGATTGAGAAAGTTTTTGATAGCTTTGTGGTTCACCACTATTGGGTTAGATATTGCCCAGAGTAAACCGAGGCGTGAAGGACCTGTTACTGTAGACGCTAGGAAGGAAATCATCCTAAAAGTGAGGGGGTTTGCTGTTGCCAGACTTGTGAAAAGCAGTGCATCCACATCGCATCAGACATCATTGAGGAAAGGACTGAAACTGAAAAGTGCGAACTGATATGTGTCCATGTATATTGGTGGGAAACTGAACAACTGTGATAGTTCTTGATTATTATTAGAACTGTGATAATTGTTATCAAAAAAATCTACTTTGATCTGACATTTTTGGACCCATCCAAGTGATAAATCATATCAAGGGACTATTTAGATAAATGTATTTCTTTCAACACTCTGGAGGGAATACTTACTTCCGTTCTATAAGTGAAATATTCTTGAGCATGGCATAAAACACCAATCAAATAAATGAATCAGTGAAGGGAGGAGGAAGCTGTCGTGCATGTACCTGGGTTACCTGCCAACCTTTTACAAGTTTCTCACAAACTTTCCCTAATGGTGTGACAGATGATCGTCTGCTCATTTCATTCGTAGAGGTTAGACTACACACTTGTGCATCATTCAAGCCCTATTGTTGTCATGTAATTGTAAACAATGTGGGAATCCACAAATTCAGGAGTCAAAGCTGGGATTGAACTCAAACCTCTGATATCCTAGCACTAAACAGATAATTACATGAAGTCTAGGATTTTCCAAGTACATCAAAACAGAGTAATCAATTCAGATCAAATTTTTAATTAACCATTTTCAATAAGAAACATGAATAAGCAGCCCCAAATAAAGAGTTTCTGGTTCCACAGCCTGTGTATTTACATGTTGAAGAGAATGGAATCAGTGTCGCTATCGGTTCAAGCAATTACAAGGCTATCATCAAGGACTCTTTCAGAGACACGTCGTTTCGTGTTATCTGTCACAGGGGCCAAAGTTTGGGTCCCAAATACCCTTAGTCGGGTTGTGACTAAATTGTTGTTGAGTGAGGTTGTCATTTCCTGCACAACTTTGACGATGGATACCAAAATGTTGTTCCAGTGGATTTTTACTGAAACATTCAGTTAACACAATGGTTACATTGTGCTGAAGCGAAAATTTAACACAACTTACAACTGATTTCACCGGTATTTGTAGGCCTGCACAAGTTTGAGAACTTAATAACATAGCATTTCGATCTGCAGTGCTAAATTCCCCATTCAAAGACATCACAATTTTCTTCCAGTTTTCAAAGTGGCTTAAAAATTCTCCCATCATCCATATTAGAGGCTCGTCAGCTACATATGTGTAGGGTAACAAGTCTGGATTTCTCTTTTCTTCTGTTCTTCATTCGGATTTTTAGTGTTCAAACAGTCAGAGAGCTTATTTATGTCTTGCATCAGTTCGACTGGTTTAGATACACTCTCCCCATACAATGTATCTAGAGCAGTTGCAACAGCCTTTCTAAGTTAACCTTCATACAACAAAATGGTGTTAAGGTATTATGGAATTATTCAGTTTTGGAACAATTCTATACTATCCACTACAATGATCATTGAACAATTTCACAGTATGCATCCAGTATACATCACCATTATTCCACAGATATCTGGACATTTTATGGGACAGAGAACTGGCTAGGCAATTGTGGATTATTTGGAGAAGGTGGGGAACGTCAGATTTGAAGTAAATATCTGTCAGAATATGGATTTTGTGCACAGTACAGAACGCTATCATTTACTTCAGCTGGAAGCTGGTGTAAATTAAAAAACATTCGATTTACAGAGGCACCATCACAGTTTTATTGATTTATTGTTCGATTACTTGAATCGGGAGGTACATAGCAATCGCTTATGGTTGGTGTGATAGTCGGCAAATGGTGCTACCTAACAGATGGAGTAATGCCTACCCCAGCTTACCTCAGTTACGGTTTCATTCGAACTGTTTTTGTAAATGCATTCATAGTAGCAATCTATACTTTCCCTAGCACTATATACGAAGCAGACATGCTCTTGGCCCGAACGCGACGTGTATCTCGCATGAGCTGGCATCATCGATCTGATACATGTTAAACACCTCATACCTACAGTCCTGATTTGTCCTCAATGTTTGCGCCTTGCTTTGGCATTTACTGATTTCCCGGTACCATGTCAGGAAATTGCTATTGCTTCAGTCTTTGTAAGCGATCTATTCGGACCAATACTGAACATGCAGGCTTGACGAGTTGTTCGTTACCACACCTACATACCACCCGTCCCATTACCGGATTATAGCAGCACTGACGCCAGGTTACCAGACTGACCAAACCATTTTCTGTGAGAACGGCGCCGCGTTAGGCAGTGTAATGGGTTAAACACAGTACACATTGACCATAAAGGTGTCTTATGGATCCAGGGTCTGTAAACGCCATCATGTGTATTGATGCAGCTAATCAAGACTGATCGTAACGCTGAAAGTGACGCAGATTAGTACCTTTTGGAGTAAGATGCCAGGACGTGAATTAGGCAAATCATACATGGAAATCCACTATCTCGCGCCTAGGGTGTTTTTAAAGGTAGAAGGGCGATGATTATACGCTGATGGTCGCATCATTGTCCTGTAAACATGGACATAACCGTGGTCACCTAGATCAGGGTAAGGATTTGCCATACTAATTGCACGTAGGTAGCAGTCAAGAGAACTGCCCAGACAGAAATGTAACAAAACTTGATCATTGCAAACCGATGATGTCTTCACATGTGAATTATTGTCGGCTACACCAAGGTACCTGTATGTGCGTTACCATCTACTAAGAAGCCTGTAAAAACAATTAAAATTGACAGTCAGTTTGATAAAAAAAAAATCCCACATGTAAAATAATTTGGTTTATCGAAATTAGCGAGCTATGAAGTCAAGTGTGGTGACTTCTGAATTTGACAAAATTTCTCCTTCTTTATCCCAGAAAATGCCAGAGAAAATGTGCTCGCGGACAAAGCATATTCACTTACTACATGGTAACGGTTTTGTGGTAGATCAAGAAATGATAATCATTTCATTCTCGTGAAAAGGCGTGTCAATTCCTTGCAATAATTGTGATCTTGACTTACATCAGCTTTCTTTTCGTCTCATCCATGAATGAATGGCTGTTGGTTAACCTCATACTCAAGATTTGTATGATGGTTGCAAAGAAGATGAAACTGTTAGGCGAACTTTTACCCCGCAGCCCATGCACTGAATCGGTCCAAAATTGAATTTTCTGCACCGTTTATTTTCACATTTTTTAAATGACGTACCATATGAACGTTTGTGTTTGTAATAAAGTGTGATAAGCGATGCCCCTCAGCACAATTTGCACAGGTCTTGTATCAATGCACTTGTAACCTTTATGAAAAAGATCATTGTGGGGCACTACTTCTTTCATGGTTAAAACAATAACGTTATCTTTCGTTTTACGAGATCTCTTTGAGACACTGATGCCGGGTAAACAAATGTTATGCATAGTAGTGCTGTGGCTGTAGTGAAGTGGTTAACAAGTATTTCATGAAGTATGGGTTTATTGTTTCATTGGAAAAGGAGTGGTGGATTGGAGAAGCGTGAGATCTCTTCCATTTCCATGAAATCGTTATTACTTGTTTCAAAGCATAATTTAAAACAAATCGGATAATTTTTTTTTTCATTTTATGTTAATTGCGAAAGTACATAAATGTACAATGCACAAGTTAGGGACATTACGTGAAGCCAAGGCATGGTATGGCATTTAGCCGAAACCACTCGCTTGTCTGATGGCCAAGTTTTCAGTTTGTGGTCACCCGAAGATGGACAGGGAAGACAGTCTCGCCGGTGGTGTTTGGCCAGTTACAGCCATGGGCCAAGCTTCCGCCTTTACCAGCTCACCTCATTTTACGAGCGGAAGAAACCGCGAGTGTTCAAAGACAGCAGACATTTGGAACTGGCAAACTTCTCCACATGTGACATGCCACATTGAATGAAGACAAGTGGTCTATGTAAGGTTTCGTCTGGAGCGTTCCTTGCCGCTTTACCCCATCAATCAAAAGTGTTGACTGATTCCCCTTGCATGTTCAGTTACACTAGTCAAGGTTGTCGGCGGCTTGTTACCAATCAAGACTCCAGAACAATAAATCAAATCAGCAGAATTCTCAAAATTTCCTGTCAGAGAAGTTTTAACTTCACATTTCTATTTCTGTTAGAACTTCATGAGCAGAACGTCGTTTGGCACGCAATATACTGAAGTGTCCTGCACAAGACTTTGTTGAAATTTCCTCTTGTAGCATTTCTTTGATAGTATGTGCTGTTTAACGGTTCCAATTATCTCCACTCGTTACCATTACAAAACTTTTGTGTGAAGTTCATTTAATCAAAGGCTTTTGTTC
Organism: Acanthopleura granulata; assembly: GCA_016165875.1. Lineage (NCBI taxonomy): Eukaryota > Metazoa > Mollusca > Polyplacophora > Chitonida > Chitonidae > Acanthopleura > Acanthopleura granulata. The sequence continues at coordinate 98,755 of JABBOT010000050.1, forward strand.
TACATTTCTTAAATTTACAATGGGTACAGTTACCTTGTAAACAAATTTGAAAGGGGTGTCCACAACTGCTAACTGCCTCGGTGGTTTGGTTGTTACAGCACCCGCCTCGAGATCGGGAGATCCAGGTTCAGGTTCAAAATTTTAAAATGGTACTCGCTTGACGCTCGGCATTGAGAGGTTTGATATTCCAGTGGAGGCAGCACTTTGGCGACATGGGCTCGCCCTGCCACAAGAAGACACACGGTATACACAAACCACAAGGACTCGTCGTCGACATATAACTGAAACATTTTTAAGCACGACGTTAAAATCCAAGTACTCATTCACTCAGTCCAGAATTGCTAGCTTGCTGCTTTAAAACTGTGTCAAATTCAGTTTGACTCGCGTCCACTGGCTGTACGTTTACCACGTTGAATAGGATTGGACATTTTATAAATGGAGTGTTTAAGTCAAGGTGCATCTAAGTTGCGTATTTTGATCAAACAATATCTGATATAGAGTTGCAAAACATTTGGATGCAGGTGTATGTTTTTTCGCCTGGAGCGTTCCTTGCCTCCTTCCCCCATCAATTTAAAACGTTGACTGTTTCTATTTGCATGAATCTGTTATGATTTCGTGCTTTATATTTGTTTATTTATTTATTTGATTGCTGTTTTACGCCGTACTCTAAAATATTTCACTTACACGACGGCGGCCAGCACTGTGGTGGGAGGAGACCGGGCAGAGTCCGGGAGTAACTCACGACCATCCGCAGGTTGATGTCAGACCTTCCCACGTACGACCGGAGTGGAAGCCAGTCTGAGTTAGACTTGAACTCACGGCGGCCCCATTGGTGGTAGCCTTCTGGTCATTGCGCTGCGTTAGCGCGCTAACCGACTGAACCACGGAGGCCCACTCTTAATTTATATGTTTTCTTGGCTGTTTGGATGTTTCATGTTTAACCTTGGTTTGGAAACTGGTTTCTTGCTTTGGGACATCCATTAATGTTTACAGCGGTTTTGAGCCCTGGATATATTGCACCCTTGTTCTGAACTGTCTATAACTGCAGCACACTGACATAAAAGGCGTAGCACATCTTCGAGACTGATGTGGAAGCGTTACCATGAAATTCATAGAATTCCAGTTTGTCCTCAAAATGCATGTAACTTAAGGAAACAAAAAATGTTTACATCTGTGCTAAAAGCAACTTTTCACTGCCACCTGTAGGAGGCCGTCTCGCTTATCTATTTACCCACGTGAACCTCAGGTATCCTCATTAGTACTTAGAATTGATGTTATCTGGGTGGTGACTTGGTTATGCTTCAATACTGTGTTTTGTTCGCTTTCACACCTGGCAGGTGGAGCAGGGCTGTTTATTAGCCAGCAAAGATGAAGATATGTTGTGTTGCGATAGATACATCAACTGTGGCTGTTTATCGCCGAGGTGAAACAAAGGACTGATGTATAGAAAATTGATACTCCCTGTACTGTTGCTGGTCAGCCAGATGAAACAAATGACTCTCGTGTAGACAGTGGCGAACCTAGGCGTCGAATCCGACATTCATGTACCAGCCGTCAAGCAAGCCCAGCTTCCGAACAAAAAAAAAATAACAGAAACTACCGAGGAGCTAAGAAAATATATAAAATATGAAAATTAGGACGGTTTCTTGGAAAGATAAGCAGTCACTAGCTTTCAACGAAAAAATGCATGGTATTCGATGTCAAGTCATCTACGGCTGCTTGTCACCTACGTGAAACACAACGCTGTTATACGGACAAAGCTCCAATACACTGGTGGTTCTGTCTTCGTTATTTGTAGACAGCACCTAAATGAAAGAATTTATCAAACATATGAATTTATCAAAGACAAGAATTTGTTGATTTATGACTATGTATTTTTATGTACTTACGTATTTGTTTACTTATTTATTTATTTGTTATTTTCTTTTGTGTTTCATGTCGCATCCAAGAATTATTCTTCTACAATTTGGTGCGTGGATAAAGACAGAAAAACGAACGACTTACACTAAAGCGCAGCCATTCGCCAGGATTCTGACCAACTTTTTCGTTAAAGCCACAGCTGAGTCAAAATACTATTGCAATTAACTGTCATGCAGGGCGAGCACCTTTGTGATTTGCCCGTTTAGTGATGATCAGCCGAAATTAGCCACATTTCGTTTCTTTTTCTTTAGTCTTACACGTGTCCCAGACGACCGTGCCTTGGAATCATTGTTTGGGTGAATTTCCAAGACACTTCAATCCTTTCATGCAGACATGAAGACATTTTGTCAAAGAGGCAGCAGCATCAATCTGCTTCGCCAAGTACACTGATGTTTTTAGGGTTTCTCAGTTATTGACACGAACGATTGAACGAAACCGTGACAAGGTATTTAACTCATTGCGCTGATTTGACTCCCATTTTTAAGATGATGTTCTTGCATACTTCATGTCGATTTTTCTTTAAATTAGGTGCTGTTATAAAGGCACCAGGCTACTATGAATATTTAAGCTAACACAAAGTATGCAAGAACATCCCACTAAAAACATGGCAGCAAAATCAGCGTTATGAGCTAAATTACTTGTCGCGGATTCTGTCAAGCAGCCGTGTCAATAACCAGGAAACCCTCACATATCAGTAACAACATGTATGGGCAAGAGATAAGTAAAAGACATACACAAACATACAGAAATAGAAAAAAAAGCTTTATTTCTAACCCGTTCCGTTGGTCAACATACTTTGATTCAAACAGAAGGATTTAATCTGGTCGTGGCCCCATGAGTCAGACGCTCATGTCTGAATATTTACGTATTCTTGAATATGGTGTAAAACATCAATCAATTAAATAAATAAACTGAATCATTAAACAAACCAAAAGGTTTAGCCATGTTACTTATGTAGACAGGCTTTAAGGATCATGGGTTTCATCTGTTGGTTTTGTTTTCTACTAGAACGTTACCGCCAGCATATCTGTGAAACTCGCTGTTTCCTATCGAGTATGTGATAGAACGTGCTGTATGGAAGTCCAATTCTTGGCCAGGTCATGTTATTCAGACTTGGTGATGTCGTTAAAATCAGACTAACAAATGTTTGTCCAGAGATTGGATGCTGAGGCAAGCCAAATCTGGGTAAGTGGAAATCGTTTCTCTGCTGGAATATCAAAGTCTTGCCAATCTGCCTGTTCTCAGACCCAATTAAAGTAATCCCTGTTATTTTCAGTAATATGTATCCCTATGATAGCCAGTGTTTATACTTGATGAAGTCCCATTTAATACTCCAAACCACTATCAACTCTGTCTCCAAGAAACCCCAGCTGTCGGTTTATTCCACTCGGACCCCATGTACATAGTTTATCCAGCATGTAGTATCCACTGTAACGAGTCCCTTGGTTATCAAACTAATGATTTGAGAGACCCGCACAGATTTCCTAAATAAGCTGTCCCATCTTCTTCTCCAGGCTTAGTGCTTCAAGTAATACGTAGGTATGCGCTTAATAGCCATCGTCCTTGTATTTATGTACATTTGACGTTGAATCGCTGTAAGGTATGAGAAATACACCGGCTTCCAGAAAAGTGTCATTCTCTCCGTATGCCCCTGTGTGTCAATGAGAGTCATTATACTCAGCTAATCTACATATATATACCTTGTTTTCGTTTTTGCCCTAAAATGATTCTCGGTGCAATTGTTATGGCGAACTTAAGCACCATGGGGATAATATGAACCGTCTGGGACAGGCAGGAATTCAACATGACAGACCATCGGTCACAAACCCGTCGTTCCAAAACACACCAAAGCTCAAAATTCCTGTAATCATATTTACATGTCACAGGTGTACAATTCCCAGTGATTACACCAGAACGCTGTCGATATTTCACGCAGAAATATCCGATTAGATGTCCAACTTCAACAAAGGACTGTCCGTGAATGAGATCTAGATGTACCTTTAATGGATATGCAGGAATTTACACATGACCATACGAAATGTATCAGCTGTTGTATATCTCTCTGATGTAAAACTACTGCCATAAAGGGTATGTTATTCATAGGCATTCTTACCAGTCTTAGTACTTTAAGTAGCTAACATTGTTGCTGATATTTGTGTAAAAAATATAAAGAATAAAATCAAGAAAGATTATAAATAAACAACCACTCTTCAACAAACATTAGCCTGCGCAAATGGCCACACATAGTTCGTCGACCAATTATTGTCACTGTGGCCTCACGAACTTTGAGAGCTTGGGAATTTCCAGTCCTAGACTGGCTATGTACCCACACTGCCTGTGACATAGTCATGACAAGGCAAGCACATTCACCACTCGGCCATGACCCATTCCTTACTCTGTCACGTTTCTTGTGAAAGCACTGAGTGTGTGTAAAGGCCCCAACAATGGATCAGATGTATTTTTGTTGACTGAGATAAATTTTCCTCACAAGCACATCTGGACTGCCAACGCCTGCCGTGCTTGGCTTTAACAGTGGGCAGTTAACGGAGCAAGCTTTATACAATATAAACCTAGGCGTCCAAACCGACATTCGTATACCGGCCGTATTCGTATACATTGTCGTCCCGGGTCAATAATTGACAGAATGGTTTCCAAAAACGACAAATACCACAAACTCCCGGAGAAGTAAGACAATATATAAAATAAAAACATTTGGACGGACTGATGCAAAGAGAAGCAGTCAACAGTGTCCAGTGATGACAACAAGACGTAATGAATGTTCTAGGCGGATGAATGAAACCAGTTACAAGATCGTGTACCATTTCAGTATACATAATTCAAAAACCCTACATTTTTGAAAGAATAAAAGTACTGACCTGCTCAATGGATATTAATTTAAATTCACATACATATATCTAATGAGGAACAAGATAAGAATAGGGATTGATTCAGTAATCAAGCAATTTTCTTCGTTTGAAAGCTTGAAGAAATAATTATGACTCTTCAAATCTCACTTGAGCATTGCAGTTGGTTGTATTGAGGCAAATTCCAGAATAACCATTAAATTTTTAAAAGTGCCACATATACTAAGAAAGGGATGTTCCAGATGCAATATACATATATATATATTAATTCTTTGCCTTGAAGGAAAATATGTAATGCTGAAGTGGAAGTGAAACAGTTTCACTTAATACTGATAATTTAATACTAATATATTAATTCTTTGCCTTGAAGGAAAATATGTAATGCAGAAGTGGAAGTGAAACAGTTTCACTTAATACTGATAATTTAATACTAATATATTAATTCTTTGCCTTGAAGGAAAATAAGTAATGCAGAAGTGGAAGTGAAACAGTTTCACTTAATACTGATAATTTAATACTAATATATTAATTCTTTGCCTTGAAGGAAAATATGTAATGCAGAAGTGGAAGTGAAACAGTTTCACTTAATACTGATAATTTAATACTAATATATTAATTCTTTGCCTTGAAGGAAAATATGTAATGCTGAAGTGGAAGTGAAACAGTTTCACTTAATACTGATAATTTAATACTAATATATTAATTCTTTGCCTTGAAGGAAAATATGTAATGCAGAAGTGGAAGTGAAACAGTTTCACTTAATACTGATAATTTAATACTAATATATTAATTCTTTGCCTTGAAGGAAAATATGTAATGCAGAAGTGGAAGTGAAACAGTTTCACTTAATACTGATAATTTAATACTAATATATTAATTCTTTGCCTTGAAGGAAAATATGTAATGCTGAAGTGGAAGTGAAACAGTTTCACTTAATACTGATAATTTAATACTAATATATTAATTCTTTGCCTTGAAGGAAAATATGTAATGCAGAAGTGGAAGTGAAACAGTTTCACTTAATACTGATAATTTAATACTAATATATTAATTCTTTGCCTTGAAGGAAAATATGTAATGCAGAAGTGGAAGTGAAACAGTTTCACTTAATACTGATAATTTAATACTAATATATTAATTCTTTGCCTTGAAGGAAAATATGTAATGCAGAAGTGGAAGTGAAACAGTTTCACTTAATACTGATAATTTAATACTAATATATTAATTCTTTGCCTTGAAGGAAAATAAGTAATGCAGAAGTGGAAGTGAAACAGTTTCACTTAATACTGATAATTTAATACTAATATATTAATTCTTTGCCTTGAAGGAAAATATGTAATGCAGAAGTGGAAGTGAAACAGTTTCACTTAATACTGATAATTTAATACTAATATATTAATTCTTTGCCTTGAAGGAAAATATGTAATGCAGAAGTGGAAGTGAAACAGTTTCACTTAATACTGATAATTTAATACTAATAATAATAGACAAATTACACACGGGCCACAACAATATTTTATCATGATACGTGTTTCAGATCTGTATCATTAGCAAATTGCTTTTCAATAATCTTAAGGTACATGATTAGCCGAATAATTATAATAAAACTGTATTCAAGGTCCACTGCTCGAAAAAAATAAAATCCAGTCAGTTCAGGACTTTTGAGCTTGTCCTATACCTGCATTTGCTTACATCATGACTTGTAAGTATTTGGCATTCATTGATTTAATGTTATCAATTCAGGTAGTGATTCTTCTTTCCAGTAACACTTCTATCAAGAACGTGACAAATAGTTTGTCGCTTCTGTGTAAACTGACAGGGTTTGTAATCAGACACGGTCACAGTTTCAGTAAATTAAGGCACTGTTGGTGTCACTCGAAGCTTTCAGGCGCATTCTTTCAACCTTCAAGTTTCGTCCCATTTCTTCAATAATAAACTGTCAGCGGGTAGATTTTTACACTTGCACTTAGTTTCTGTGACTGTTTTAAGGATCGATCGCTCACCTTTATTGGTAGAGTTTTGTGTAAAACTGTTGGTATGCACTCGGCAATTTATCAGTTTGTTTTTACTGGCCAGGCCCCAGCCTGTAATGATTGCAATGCGAGCAGGGTCAGAGGATGGACATGTATGTACGAGCCTCTGAGTAATTAACACCTATTTTTGAAGGAAGTGGTTGTAGATGTAAATAGTATGCTTTCGAAAAACACGGCAAATTCAGGTGAGCTATAAACATCTATCATCAACAGAAATATTTTGTGTAGCCTGCGTGTGTCTCATAATGCAATCTAATTTACATGAATATTCATGAACATGAAAAAGCCAGCGAAATTTGATCTCCCGATAATAAGACTGTGTTTAAAACGCTTAAATAGTGAAAATATTGTGTGGTGTAAGAAAAAGATTGTACAACTCGAGTCCATGTCTTACGATGTGACATTCCTGTCACAGTTGTCCGTCGACAAAAAGAAGGTTGAAAGTCGCTAAAGCGTGAAAAGCAGTAGTGAAACAAGCGGTAATACAAATTTATTCTTATCACATTATTTTTTTCTGATAATATAAAGTTTTCAGCACTCTCTCTATGTGGCGCATTTAATTCATTCTATCCCACTTTCAGGCCTTTAAACCGGAGCCCTGGGTGCCTGATTTATGTAAAGCCTTGTTCTGGCCACTGGACTCTCGGCCACTGACCAATGACGTCATAAACTCTAATCCACCTTTTGCTGGTACCAACGATTCACCGCAGCTTTCAGTCAGGTGGATTTTTAGCTACTTGGCGAGGGGCGGTGGTAAACTCTCTGTGTGCTTTCTCATTTCCTCCACAGACAATCACGGACGCCGCCATACGAGTCAACTGTCTTGGGGGTAGGTTATAGCGTGAAACAATAGTTTAATTATAGCCTTATGGCTTTTCACTTGATCTATCAAATAACGTGTCTTTTTCACAACGATTCCTTTTGTTCAATGAAGAATAAAAAGCGGACGCTTCCAAGATAATTTGCAATAATACTAAATGTGGAGGATCGTCGGGGAAATATGTAAAAGACCACATCAGAGATAACAAAACCACCACGGCAAGGACGGTGTCATAAAGCTAGCAAACGGTTTCATTCTAACTGTTCCTAAAAATGTTCAACAACCTACATGCGCCTATAGTTCTATATGGCTTTTATCGAATTAGGCAAAAAATGATGTGATGTTCATCGCAATTCTTTATATGATACCGAACTAACCTACAAATTGTTCCTCTAAAAAAATCAATACAGCAGAGTAGAAATGCAGAGGTTCCGATAATCAGATCGCCAGACCACCATCATGAATTAACTATGAAATAATTTCAAGAGAATCGGCCCTCGTAAATATTTCAGCACTTAATCTATGTGGCGGTAACAAGCAGATATACATGGAATCGTGTGAAGGGCCACAAATCAAACACTGAAGTGAAATCCTTAACTCTCTCGCCGCATGCCTCCAGAACCGCCCGGTGCCATTGATTCTGAAAGTCTACGTTACCCCAATCTTCTACAGGTTTGGTCACACCAGACTCGGTCTGATGGATTGGCACCAGCTCATTCCAAGTCACTAAAGTATTCCGCAGTATCTAAAAGTATATCGCCTATTTCCGTGTGGATCTGTTAATTATTTATTCATTCGATGTCGGTTTAAAAAATGCACTCCGGAATTTGTCCTTCACACGATAACGTTCAATTTTAAATTTGACGAAGTATAAGTTTATTTACAACAACTTCTAATATATCAAACTTAGCAACAGTAAAGATAATTTATTTATTTCTTTATTTAATTATTTCTTTATTTGATTGGTGTTTTACGCCATACTCAAGAATATTTCACTTATACGACGTCGACCGGCATTATGGTGAGAGGAGAACGGGCAGAACCCGCGGGAAATCCACGACCACCTGCAGGTTGCTGGCAGACATTTTCACGTACAGCCGGAGAGGAAGTCAGCATGAGCTAGACTTTAACTCAAAGCGACTGCATTGGTGGGTCACATAGTTTAACAAAAAAATACGAAAATTGTAATTGTGTGTGGACTTACCCCTGAAAAGTAAAAGTAACGATGACAAGATATACGCAATTTACCGACACAAGTATACTTTGCCGCGGCTTCCAATAGGTTGCAGAATGTCATGTGACAACTGATATCGATTCTGACTTTAAAAATTTCCAAACTTACTGGATTTCAGTTTCGCTGTAAAATTTTTGTTATCTTATTATTCGAGGGGGCTTGTCTCTCAACCGACGACTATGCCACGCTAGATTAATTATACGTGACGTTTCCTTCCCAGCGCGTGGAATTGTGCAGAAAATCTATTTCACTTTAAGATCAAACTTTTCGGAATTTAAACTTCCTGCATAAAAAAATTTTCCCGAAGCTAAGTTAAACTAACCGAATTTCTGCTCTTGTAATATTAGGATTAAAGTACAGCCACGTTTCATGTCTCCATTAACACTATCTTATGTTCAGTGCTTCGTTTTCAGGCGCAAAAATTATTCCTTCATTTCATTCCAAACATTCCTCTAAATGGATTGTTTTCCCATATGTGGCATGTTTGCACTGCGCCCAGCACTGCGGCCCCTTGGGGGATAATATCTCTCCCGTGTAGACGCATGCGAGTGTTAGTGACAGATGGCGTTACGTCGTAATGGATTGTTTTCTTCACACGTTCTATAAACAGAGGCTCCATTGTTCTAGTGTTTAACCAGAAGTCGATAAGGGAGACTTAGTGTTAATATCGACTAGCTGTAATAGACTGTGGATATTATACAACCATTAAAATCAATTACGTATCTTTCCATATGCAAATATAATTTTCAACACCAATTTATAGTTTGCGTGTTTAAATGCAAACAGAGGTCTCCGTGGCTCAGTCGGCTGCTTTCTATCGCAGCGCAATGACTAAGGAGTTTCTCACCAATGCGGTCACCGCGAGTTCAAGTCCAGCTCGTGCTGGCTTTCTCTCCGGCCGTATGTGGGAAAGTTTCCCGGTTTCCTCGTACCATAACGCTGGCCGCCGTGGTATAACTGAAATATTTTTGAGTACAGCGTAAAACAGCAATCAAATAAAGAAATAAGTAAATACATGCAAACAAACGCCTTTAATGGTGGCCGTGAATGCGCCATAAATTACGAAACTCACACATCTAAATATCTGTCTGTTCTGAATGAAGCCAAACAGGTATGAAAACAAATAACGAAACAAGTAATAAAATTACCGCTAATGAGATTATAGCGATATCTAGAGATTAAGTCTTCTCTCTTTGTGGGAAATCACAAAATCAGAACTGTTTATCATTTGTCGCATACCTATCCCGTGGAAACCAATCCGAGAATCATGGACGTAGAATACAACTACAACAGGGAAAAACACATACTGTGGTAGATGTATATGGCCTGCTAATCGTAAAGGCACAGCTACCAATCTGTGATGGATTCGAGTATTTATAATAAAATTCCATGCAAGTAAAGACAAAACTTTTTAAAATCTTGTGATTTATGACTCCCGAAGTCAACATCCACATATTTAAAACTAGAAGCCAGAATGGAGAACTGCATACATAGCCTAGAGAACCCTAGAATTTAATGAATTAGAATCAAAAGATTATTAATCTTCCAAATCAAAGACATTCTGGATCCGTTATAGCATTTCACGAGGACGGGCAATGCATATCTTAGAGGAATAGGCAGCAAAAATAATCCAGATTATTAGAAGAAAGTCCAAAACTTGTGCATTCTAATCATAAAATGCGTTTCGAGTTAAATGGAAAACACGCTTTTCTTTCTTAAGCAGCCACTGTTCATGGCCTTGCCACCTTATCCACTCTTAATGGTTCTTTCAATCCGAACGTATGTTTACACCACAAAAACGTTTGACTGAATAGTAACTAATAGTGAGTACCCAAATTATTTTCCATGATTAGATAATTGACATTCAACTTGTGTTAAATGATCAATGTTAAATTTTCAACTTAGTCACATTTCTGTCTGTCCTTAAAATAACAAATAAATCGTGAATGAGAGACAATTATTACAATATCTACAAAAATTTTTTTTACACAGTTGTTACCTGTTACTGGGTGATCTAACCTGCCAGTTGTCAGCCACAGTGTTGTTTAGGCTTACCAAGAATATTTCTAATACAATTGGCATCTGACAGAGCATTGCGACATTGGATGTTGAATACATCTGTAAAGTGAGCGAGCGATCGCAACGAGCGCTGTGAGGAGTTAGACAAGGATCTCGATTCATCGGGTATTGCCATGGTCATTGGCCACATACATGAACGAGCCTGCTTTTGTAAAATCAACCAGACGCACAAATAATTCAATGTTTCCCATTCAAATAGCAATCGTATGAAAGTTTTGCACTTCAATAACTACAATATAGTAGGATTGACGACTTATAACAATAATGCTCACTCTTTCCTTTCTCTTCCTTTAAGATAACATTGACATCATTGTAAGGAAATGTCCCTTATCCACCAGAATCCAAAGATTAAAGTCATTTGTCCCCACGATTTGGCTGCAGCATTGCCAAAGCTGCTCTAAGCCATCATCATTTATCAAAATCTTTTGTATGACAGCAATGATGACGCTATTCCTGTTTATTATATACACTAAGAGAACGCCACAATAAATCAGTAGATCACTGTACATACAGAATCAGAAATATGAGATTGCGACAAAGCAATGTTCGAATCGCTGAACCAATGTGCCACCGAAATCCAGAAGCAAAAGCATGGCCGAAGGCGATGGACAAATTTTCCTATGTAAACCCTATTCCATTTAAAACTTTATCGCTCACAATCTGTACCTTGGCCATCGTGTTCAATTTATTATTTTCCGCCAGCGTGCTATGTTTGTTGTGGGAAACAAGTGTTACTGAGTCACTCGTGCGGTAACTCAAAAAGCAATTGTTACACGGAAATTAATCAAGGCCCATTCCCGGCATCCTTCAAGCCGGTTGTTGACTCTGGGCTTGGTCCTGCACTTAGCCGACTGCTGGCGAATCGCGGAGGATAGGATCCCGTCTTGTACCACGGCACGCGCTGGAGATCTTTACATTGTATAGCGTGCTGATAACGGGCAAATAAATAAGTCCACGCGTTTTGATTAGATCTCGTTACAGTGTTGACACTATAAAGAATCAGTGCAGCGCGCTAAAAAAGCAGCAATCGGTTCCTCGTGGATTGTTTTTATACATGTTTTTTACCCAGTTCTGTAATGCACATGTTACGTAGTTTACCTTGCATGGTTTGTGGAGGGCGACATTTCTAATGTTAATTATTTTCATAAGGACACATCCTTTCCCTAATGCCGATACGCTTGTCACCGATGCCTTATTGTAACGCCATACAGAAGACAACAAGATCATACCGGTCTTGCCAGTATTTTTGTTCTCGATTGAGAACTATCTTCGGTGAAGAGCTGTTTGTGAGGACGAAAACAATTTGTAAAGAACCACTTCTAACTAGATGGGAAATCATCCCCTGGTGTTGCAGGAGTGAGGTGTAATTTTTTTTACAATTATTAGGAAACGTATCTGTAAAAAAAGATGAGTGGCATCATTCACACTTTTTGTTCTATCGGAAGGCAAAAGTACTATTAAAGGGAGATTTCTCTGTTTTAGGGCGTTTTGCTGAGGGAATTCCCATCATGATAAAACTTAGCTCCAGCGGGCTTAACCATAGATTATTATCCAGAGAGGCCCTAAATTCTTCGTACTTCGTGCAGCCGTAATTTAGCAACATACCATGTTGTTCCTCTCAGTTTGATGTTGCAATCAATAAAACATTTACTTCCGTACACCCACATGTCTAAGCTGTTCGTTGTCCCGTGTTGTCGCACAGCCTCCAGAAAATGTGCACCGGTACACCGGTAGATCAATTTCGAAAGTCATTCGCACCGGACTGGCCATGTTGGCTACTATGTCGTCCGTTTGGGGGCCTGCTTTGGAGTTGTTATTTACTGCCGAGTCTCTGTCGGTAAAGTGCGTGCGACTAGCGGGGCACGAAAACGTTGATGTTTTTGTCAACATGGTCAGTCCGCCGCGAACGACTGGCCATGATATAACGTTGGATTAAATTAAAGGTATTAGAATTTAATGAGAAAACATCTTTAATAAAAAGCATTTATTATTTGAGAGGTATCATATAGCGTAGTCAGGAATACTTTTCACTTAGAGAGGACGGCCAGCATTGCATAATTGTGGAAAGAAACCGGACATAGTCCAGATGAAACAGCCACCCGGAGGCTGCAAATCTACTTTATTGCTTCTGTCTGGAGAGCAAGTAGGCCCAGATCTATGTCGGCCAGAGCTGGACGTAAATTCACAACATTCACACTGATGAGAGGCCAGCGCGTCATTTTCAAATATGAATATTTATCTTGATTTAAAAATTGGACACATGTACAAGTAAATGCTAGATAAAGTCTTACTATAAAGTTAAGGTTTGGTCATTTAAATCTCCTGGAAATTCATATTATTATCTTCCTATGTCTTACAATTGTTATTCTTTGGTGGGGGGGAATACACCGATGCACATCCATTATTATACTTGTTCATACAACCTAGCCCACTTATGGTCCCCCAAATAATCGCCTTCAAGCTCAACTGACTGAATATTTCTGACAACTGCCAATCAACGATCTATCCGTTTTAAGGCACTCACCTTTATAGCGGTTTATTATTCCAATGGGCCCTTTTGTGAAAATCAATTGACATAATTTGTCAAAGCTTAATTCTTTTAAGCTCTTCTATCCCTACATGATTTGGGCGAATTTTCGAACTAATTCATCCATGTCCAGCATTTTGGCCCTGTTTTGAACTTTGACAGTTTACCTGATTTTCCAGATGCACATGCATCTTTAGTGTACTGTAAACGGAAACTTAATACATAGTCAATAACTTTTTGGGTGAAACCAGCTTTTGGTCTGTTTGGCCCAGTCTGGAAAAAAATATATCTTTTTTTGTTCTGGTACAGAATTGGCCCAGCTATTCTGTCAGCTCAAAAAAGCCTGTCTTACTTTCACAATTTAATGCTTCTGGAATGCTTGTTTCCAGATTCAGTAGTTTATGAAAACCCAGCATTGTAGTCATCTCGAACATTGCCATATGTATAATTCATTTAAGCATTCGTATCCAAGATATGACCACTTGAAAGAGAGTTTTGAGCTAAACTTCCGTTTTAAAAACATCTTAAACATTATGATCCTCTAATTGCACTACGAAATAACCAGACCCCTTTTAAACCAACCAGGTTCTAGCTAAATGTTAAAAAAAATGAAGCTTCTCGGACTGATCTCTTGATGCACGCTCTCTTTCTGACTGGCCCTCGACTGACAGATATCTTAATGGCTGACCCTAATGATTTCTCCCTAACTGATTGGTCTTTTACTCGTTCAGCATGTGTCCACAATGCATGTAGTTCCTTTACTCCAAACAGAAACGTAGTTTTAATACACTAATGAGAGATGAAACCAGATTCTCTTCTTTAATATCAAGAACAAGAAAATATGTGCACCAATATTGAGACTTCCTTGAGGTTAGATTTTCATCCGAGCTAACTGGTGATGGTTTTAACATCCATCCTACAGTACACGTCTCCTTTCTTATAGAACTGCTTTGCGCAAATCAATCGCACAAGACTATCTGTTTGCTCCATTTCAAGGTGTTGAGGTTTTATGCACACCTCTAATCAACGCTGTCAAGACAAGGTCATTGTAACAAGTCAATAGCAAAATATTATAGGGTAACTTAAGACAAGCGGAGAGGAAGAACCAGCCAAAAGTAAAGATAATTTCGTTATTTTGAATTTTCCTTTAAAAGGATGCTTCATATATACATTTCCGTCAGTTTATCACCTCTTTCAAAATGTTACTTCTTGTAATTCCTCTCTGACATATCCTCAGCTTAGTTTGAAAATACGCTTAATGAAAAATTTTATTTAAAAAATTTCTCTTAAATGTTTGGTTGCCTGTTCTTCAGTCTATTGTGGAATTGGCCCAGTGCAGGTCAAGTCGGACAACTAAGGTTCGTTTTAACATTAGTGTTATAAATCATAACTTTTTCTATTGGTGTATTTCGCTGTACTCAATAATGTTCCACTTATACGCTGAGAAGAAAGAGGGTCACCACCGGGCGGGGGAAGGGACTCACGACAATCGGTAGGTTGCTGACAGACCTTCGCATGTACCACCGGAGAGGACGCCGCCCTGAGCCGGAACTGAGCTCACAGTGACACCATTCATGGGAGTTTCCATTGCTCTGCGCTATGAGGACACATGATTTGGACCCACTAAATTGTCTCCCTTCAGGTCACTCTTCCATATTAGAGGTGCGTTTCGTAGCGTCATTTGTGTTTAGGCAACACCTTGAAAGTGCCTGCATACAGGCCACCTATGTTAAAATGAGATGAGTTGACAATACTTTCATAAACCTTGATCACTAGGAACACATTTATCTACGAGAACAGGGTTTTATGGAAAAATGGAAGATTTCCTTCCGACAGATTTTATCTCGGTTACCCCGCATGAGATCAGGAAACAGCTTTTGCTGGAGATCATCTGTCAAGCGCTCGCTCTCCTCACAGTGCAGAAGGCTAATTCTCGAAAATGTGGATTTATTTCGAATCATTGTAAGATTGTTTGCCTTTTCTGATTATCAAAGTTTAGTAACCGTTTTCAGTGAGGACATGTGCGTTCCAAAGAGTAGAAATAAACTACGGATTGCATACGTCAGTCAACTCAAAGGTGTCCGACTTATCGTAGTTTTACGTGACAAAACGCCTTATATCGTGTTGGATCCCTCCTGACTAGGGAGGTAATTCGTGCGGGGATATTAGGTGAACAGGTACACTAGTTCGCATGGTGGTTGGCTATGACGGAGAACAACTGTGTCTCTATGTGGTGTCAACTGCCGTGTCTTTCTCACGATCTGTAGAAGAGATGGAGTCAGCTTACTTTAGAGTGCTGCCGTCGTGATATTACCGGACGCAGTGTTAAAAAGTTCCCAGCAAGCTAGCACAAAGTAAATTTGACAGACACGTGGCCGGCCAGTATGGTCTATCGACTTATACGTTGGGAGCTTAGCTAGGGAAGTACCAATGTTGCTGAAACCTTACTGATGACTCAGCTGGGGGTTTTACCAGAGACTCGAGCTTACCGAGATTTGAATGATACCTATGAGCACTACATTGTTAGCCTCAGTATTGACGACCATCTGAAATGTCATGGGAATTACGTTAACGTAGAGTAGAAATAAATATGTCTGAATCCAATTCCCTCTGGATGACTTGACTCGGCAAGGCGAAAACTATCAGACTATCAGGATTAAGGTATTCACAAGTGTCTCAAAGATGACAAGATGTCTGTTTCTGCAAAAGGTCAGCCGTTATATGGTGTAGACGTTTTGTAAGCCATAAATCGATGTCGAGAATAATCAGACCCATTCCAAGAACAAACTAAACCACTAGTTCCCAAGGGAGCGTGCAAACGTTTTTAATATTTAAATAAACCTCGTAACGTGTAAGAGGGAGGCAGTCAAGAATTTTTGATAATGCAGAGAAGATAGTCAATATCCTAGCCATGACATCCAATTCAATTGTCAATATCACTGTCTGTAAATGTTTCTCGCTGCATAATTTCTAGAATCATGACTATTCTAAAATCATAGAATCATGCAGAAATTGGTAAACAAGTGGAATTCTTTGGACTGGTCTTGAATTTCTCAAACGCTGTGTTGTCATCACGCCCTACTTTTTAGGTTTTGCTTATCACTTTAGGTTTTGGGCTAATCGTGAAAGGAAAAACTTTTAAGATTATTAACGTTTTAACTGACATCTGGAGGAAGCTATAAGTTTCTTAATTTTTTCAATGATTACGTCATTCTTGTTAGTATATACGGATGCTTAACCCGGGGTTAGGGGCTGTATGTTCATAGTTTTGAGTATGGCCGCCACGTTGGATATATTTTATTTATTTATTTGATTGCTGTTTTACGCCGTACTCTAAAATATTTCACTTATACGACGGCGGTCAACATTACGGTGGGAGGACACCGAGCAGAGCCCGAGGGAAACCGACGACCATCCGCATGTTGCTGGCAGACCTTCGCACCCACGGTCGGAGAGGAAGCCAGCATGAGCTGGACTTGAACGCACAGCTTCCACATCGGTGGGAGACTTCTAGGTCATTGCGCTACGCTAACCGACTGAGCTTTGGAGGTCCCTCCCTGTTGGATATATGAATAGTTGCCATCAAAGCGCAACCGAGATACATATTAGAATATCGAATTAAATGGTCCTCGATTTGGAAGCGCATTTTACTGATCCGCCTATAAAATTCATGGCGTCTTTTCGTCACCACTCGAAACTGTTGACTCTTTGCAGGAATCCGTTCTAGTTTTCTTTTTCTTTTTTTTTATACTTTATACATTTCTTTACTTCTTTGGTGGTTTGAATTATGTGTCGCTTTAGGAAACTGGTCTTGCGATTATTGACTGGGAAAGCCCGTTTCGGTTGACGGCCGGTATATATAGGAAAGCCGGTTTCGATGCCTATGTTCAGATCTTGATAGCGACAGATGTACCAGACGAAGCTGGAATTTAAGTTCCATAAAACATATCAAAGCTTTTGAACCTACTGTACTATGACATTCAGCCTTCACTGTCTGGTACAAAACATTGGACGGTTGTCCAAAACTCTTTTCATGTTAATTGTTCCACTTCGCGGACGGCTTTAAAGTGAAGTCAAGTCTTCCCATCACATTGACTTCCGTCAGTGTGTTAATATCCACCCTAGGCTTTGGAGCTGCGGTCATCAAGAAGTAAATTATGAGCAATCTGATCTGGAATTGATTATTTTTTTTTAATTTGTAATAAGCACTTGACACTAATACTTACAAATCATCCAACTGACAAATCAGTTAAGCATTTGCATACGTTGCTTGCCAGTTGTTTGTTAAGTGTCGCCTATTTCTGACAGCTTTTCTTAAAGCATATTGCCGTGTTTATTTTTCTGGTAATTTCTTGAATCGTTAGAACAAAACCTAGGCTGATCTAAAATGATAAGAAGTAGATTTCACCTTAAATACATGTAATATGATACTGTCAGCCTAAAGCAGATGCTTACATTCGGATCGTACTCTATGTTTGTAGAGTATTTCAAGTAAGTGTCTGCCGTGGCAAACAGCAAATTTTTTTTTTTGTATTTTTTGTTCGGATACAGACATTTTGTGCAGTATACCGAGCGTACAGACGTGATATCATCGAAACAATGCTAAAAATGGTTGTAAGTTGCCAGAAAAACAAAGAAACAAGCTCAAATAGGGTCTCTCTGAATGTGGAAAGTGATAAGTCTGTACCGCAGTAGGCATTAGCTTAATCTCGTATCCTGCATTCCGTCATCCAAGGGACTAAATGCCTTCAATAAGCCTTTGTAAATGCATAATTAACAGACCCACCTCTCCCGCGGTGGAGGCAATAAAACCGACTTTCTGTTTGCCTATGACACCACGGCTTACGTGTGGCTCAAGCAGATGCCTGGTAGAAAATCAAAGCTTCCTAGAACATCAACCTGCGTTCGTCCTAACTAGACAGATAGTTAAACTCCTTTAATCCTCTAACTAATTTCACAATCAAAATCTTTGACAGGAATCTTGTTTCCCGGAACTCCTGAAGTGACATTAAACCTGTCTTTAGGAACAACGGTAATTACGGCCAAGGTCACTCCGCCCTGTCAGGAGGTTTGTCCGTACACAGAAGAGATTTACCCTTGTTTATATTTCACAACAGTCACGCTCCACGTCATAATTGGAAGAATGTAACGAACGTACATCTTCGCAAATAAAGTCATTTTTTTTTATCCTTCCAGCATTAAATTATTTGTGACAGAGGACCGCCCGAGTGTCTATTGGTTAATCCCTTATGGCACCGTAGGGATTAAGCAGTCCACTTCTGATCTATTCTCACAAAGACTTGCTAACATTCTTTACGACGGGACCCGCTTTGCACGCCTTCTGAAATGAAAAGATCCGATGAAAATGAAAGTTGCACCAGGAGAAAGACCGTAAACAAAATTTCTCTTTTCTTTCTTTTTTCTTTTTTTTTTTTTGCATAGGTACGAGGAAACTTGTACCACAGACAAAAGACTCCACCAAGGCTTTTTAAAGGGTTTTCTGCATTTGGTGGATCTAACTCATTTGTACATTCTTTTGTGTTAATGCCAATTGTGTACTTGTGAGCATTAGCTGACACTAACGAATTAACGCCCTTGGTAACTGGAATAAAAGCTCTGTGCCACTCTTGTCAACCTGAAATTCCCATGTTTTGAGGACATACAGCTAAACATTTTATCCATCATCAATATTTGACGAGTTATGTCTTAGAGGTGTGTGAACAAATAGGTCTAAAGGATTTCCAGACTAGCAAATTTAGGGACTGCTCGGTGGCATTCAACTCTAAAATGTAAGTAAATAGTAAACCAGTTATATATATATTCTGAGACCTTCGGGCACACCTGACTGACTAGTATTTAAGCCGTCCCCTTTTAGCCTGTGACATGTCCACATCGCTAATCAAAAACTCTTACTTATGACTCAACTGGGAGTTTACCGAGCTCTCGCGCTAAGAAAAATTTCGGTCTTGTTTACGGACCTATTTGTCTTAGCCTCTGTATGACAACCACCTGGGAATGTCACAGGAATTTGGTTAATGTGGATTAGAAATGAGCACATCTGTACCCATGGTCCCGACGGGTGACGGGCCGAGAGGACATGAAAACCCTGTAATTGTAAAGAAATGTCATATTTGTCTCCCCTGCAAAAACCCACTACATGCGTATCTAGCATAAGGTAAAACACAAGACAACAACATGATAATTGGACAAGAGCTCATAACTTGATGCAATTATCACTGACTGCCCGGGGAATTTTGGTTTCAATGACAAAATGTGGCGATTCTTGACATACTTGAAAAGTACATGTTTAATTGGAGAGAAGCATTGGCGTTATAGATATGGCAACTTCACCAAATGTATGCTTCCAGTTGGTGTCTTCGCTGTATGAAACTATATTTTATCTTTATGGCGGTGGCTGGTCTAATGAAGAGTGATCCACAGCTAGTCGGCTTTACGGCGCACCCGTTGGACAATGGTTCTTGCAATATCCTGCTTTTTAAAGATTCTGTGATTGTTGGTGCGGTTGTAGATGTTAGGATAACAATGTCCCTTGATTTGTTTTACCACGGAATGTTGATTCCGTTGATTAGGGTCTGACGGCGTCCATGATCCATATATGAAGCGTGCATGGCCCAACCTTATCGAGTCTGTGAGAGGGATTGTCCTGTGAATCTCTTATCAGTGCCTTCATCCGTAACATGTCGTGACAGAACTCAGCGGCAGTGCGACAAAGACCTTAGAGACCTGATGTGGGTGATTTCAAGGGGTGCAATAGTAAAGGATTGCTTTAGATGAGCACATGTGGATTTCCAACATGTTTTCAGCTCACTTCTAGGGTCTATATACACGATTCTGTGTACATAGATAAACGCTTCGCCGTATAAAAACCCTTTATTGTTTGATTTTTTGGATCCATATGTAAAATTCTGAGTGTGAATCACTTGCCCTGAACACTTCTGACGGCCATGGACAAAGAATGTTGATAATCTGCTACGTTCAGTGCGTGTGACCCTGCTTACAATAAACTGTTGAAGCTAGGTATAGACATAAACAATCTACTAGTGGCCAGTCGTTATTGGTCAATAGTCGCAAGACGAGTTTTCAATAAAGGTTTAATGCAAACAATCGAAGAAATGAGACCGTGTAGATAAAGTGAGAAACTGGAGCTGGTTCATACAGTTTTCAATGGGAGCCTCCGTGGCTCAGTTGGTTGGCGCGTAATCGCAGCGCAATGACCAGGAAGCCTATCACCAATGCGGTCGCAGTGGGCTCAAGCCCGGTTCATGTTGACTTCCTCTCCGGCCGTACATGTGAAGGTCTGCGAGCAACCTTCGGAAGCCGTGGGTTTCCACCGGGCTCCTCCTAGCATAATGCTGGCCGCCGTCGTGTGAGTGAAATATACTTGAGTACGGCGTACAGCTCAAATCAAGTCTATTACTGAATCAATGATCAAAGAGTGTTTTAGGCGCGAAAGTGTTGAATGTGTCGAAATCTTGCACCATGGTACGTGATGAGTTCCGAACTAAAATATGTATCTCGGTTGTGTTTGATTGCAATCGTTCATATATCCAATGCTGCGATCCTTCTCAACACGGTCAATATAGCGCACCTAGTCGTGGATTAAAGATACTTGAACCCCTCGTAACCCAAAATATTGATCAAATATTGTCATATGTATATATGTCCTAAAAGGTAAACGACTGCTAATTTCAAAAAAGCTATTCGAATTTACCTTATGTTAATATTTATTCAAAACGAGAGAATGTTTGACGGAAAAATATAAAAAACCGTGGGGAACATTTTTTACCATAAGTATTCAGTTACATGCTTCCCAAGTCTCAAAGAATTACGTTGAAAAATATGCGAGAAATGAAATTATTTCACCACACAAACGTTTCAAAAATAGATAGGGATAAAAAAGACCAAAATGTCTGGAGGAGTATTGTGTAAGAAAAAAATTCGACATAAACTGATTTGCCAATTAAGTTTAATCAAGGATTGTCTCGTCTCCAGTCAAATTATGAACATATCTACTTAATTATGTCAAATTTCAAACTTATGATACTCCTCGAAAGCGTAAATTTGTGTTCTACTTTGAAAGTTCTGAGCAAAACCTGCTACAATGTGTTTATATACCCATCTCCCAATTGCACCACGGTGAAGTGATTAAGGCTGATTTTTTAACTAATAGGTCTACTTGGGTAGCTTGCACAAGCGTCCATGCACAGTATATAGCAGGAGACAATACACATTTACCAGAGGAGTGTCTATTCACAGCGGGTAGCCTCCTCGGTGAGCCAATCCACTCTAAGTAGAGGGTACAAAGAAAACGCAACTGCTTTGGTTCAAAACATGTTACGCTTTTTTTCAAATTGAAGGCATTTACTATTCGAACTTTGTTTTCATCTTTAAATGAGAGGAAAGACAGGAGAATACGAATGTAAAATAAAATCTAAAATAAAGAAATCTGACCAAATTTCACCCATGAAGGGATGAGTGGAATTAGACATAGCAGTCAAGCAGCGATACCAGAGAATCCGGACACACGGATTCTTTACTTTCAAAAGAGCTGTGTTGTTGTAAAATTTAAAATAAAACTTTCATTGAATGTGTCTGAATGAATATCCTTGACCCGCCATTGTGATTTATGTACAAACAAAAGTTCGTGTAGTTTGTAGCGCCATGGGATTTGTAGTTCCTTTTAAATGAAATTACATTTCAGTTACTGTGGGTTCGATGTGTTCGTAATTCACATTCACTAATCAAAGAAAACACTATGAGTGGTACTTATGAAGGAATGTTATAACACACACACACACACACACACACACACACACACACACACATATATATATATATATATATATATATATATAGGAAAACTTGCACGTTGTGGTAGGGTATGGCACCACGCCAAAGGCTGGGGATAGGTATACCTATGAGGTTGTCAAATGTACTGTATAAAATAGTGAAGAACGTCAATCCGCTCATGTAATTTGTGATCGGAGGTAGATCGAGAGTCGACAACTTAGCTAAATGTCAGTAGGAGTTTTCTCCCTTTAACTATGCGTTCATGAGACGGAATGTTACACTCCTGTGTATGGAATTTAAATTCACGACAGCTCCTCGATTTAATTGTTTTGCAAACTTAATATTGTTGTACATATTTATTTCACCGTTGGTTGGTTAAAATAAGAGGATCGGTTTTAAAGGTGGATGAGACTTATGCAGTGTCTAAATGATAGAGAGAATACCAAGCACATGTACCAGATAATAACTTCAGAGTTTCCTTTCAGTGGACGAATTTTTTTGTATACTGGTGAGGAATACTTCCTTTGTTTTCACTTGTCGCGTAATCCATGGTATTCATGTCCAATACGTCATTGATGTACAACACTAGCCGCTCTACAATCACGACGTCGGACGTCAATAAACTAAAGTTTTGACGTTAAGTATGAGTGACTTTACAGAGTGAATATACACGCAGGCCACAAGTTAAAAGGAACAGCCCGTAATAATACAGAGCAGGTGATATAATAGCTGAATATATCTTTCCATTGTAATTTGTCCAATCAAACTAGAAACAAGAACAAGATATATTTATTCTGAATACGACAACGATCACTGTTATTTTTTGACAGTGTAGTTGTAAACTCAACTGTCTCGTACTCCATTACTCTTATTGGCTTTGGTTTATATCGGGTGGTTAGATAAGGGAAAGGAAGACAAGTGAAGGGAATTCAGACGAAGGGAAAACAGTCGAAGAGAAAGCAGACAAAGGGAAGACAAACGAAGGGAAGACAGGCGAAAGGAAGAGAACCAGGGGTTTTATCCCCTCTCGCACGTTCTAAGAGCACGATTAATAAGCCTGTGAAAAATACATATTAAATTCTTAAATAATATTGCAATAAAATGTCAACATTTTTATGATCTAATTCACCAGGCTGAGTGTTTTTCCGCGCTAATATCATACATATATGCCTAAATGCAGAAGAAATTTAAATACAATTGGCTTTTGAGTCTTTACTGGAAATAGACATATCAGTAGATTAGTACATAAACACCTTAATTAAGCACCAACGCCACCAACACCTGGTTTTCACTTCGGCGATTTTGTAAACATGCGATTAATGTTCCTCTCTATCAAAACAGTGTAAAATGTGAATGGTTGTGAACCGCGTGGTACAGGCTGTCATCCAGGCACACGAGGGATACCAGCCGATATTGAGGTAAAACGCTTTTCGAGATAACTAATGACGTTTTCACTGTGTAATTTCAACCACTGCTTCAACACTGTTCACTCACATTTTACATTCTTTTGATACAGAACAACATTAATCGCCACGATGAAAACCAGAGGGATGCTTAATTAAGTTCGTTGTTTATAACAGTTACGAGCAAAACAAACAACAAGAAACGCAAATCCCACAAAACAAGCACATCTAAGTCTTCTACTATTTTGTTCTTTTATGTGATAATTGGATGATATTTATCTTCCGTGTATCACTGATAAATTTCTGAATAGTGTTTGGTGATTTACAGTTGTTTCCGGTAATACACAAATGTGTTTGACGGGGTCTGTTTCCACAATATACTTGGTTACAGATGTCAATACGTATAAACATTTTACGAAACGTAAAACACGTTATCACCGAGGGCTTCACAAGCTCAGACTGAGGCTGAGATTCTTGGTCTTTATCTCGAGATGAAACGACAGCCATCTTGCATCGGACATTTTTTAAAGTTTTGCATAAAACAGGATGAGCCAAATTCGGTCATATATACCAATGATGTACGAAAGCCCATGATGTGTATTCTTTCGTTCAATCCTTCTCTTTTGAAGATGTAAGCAAACTGAGAAGCTCTTTTGACTATTATCGCGACGTATATATTTATATTTACCTGCAAGTACAGAATTATCAGTACGAAATCGCATGTGCCTTATTTCTGCAAGTTGTATGTTATCATAATATAGCTCAGCGTGGGTTCCTGCCACCATTGTGCTGGTACTCGTCCTATAAGTGAAATATTCTAGAGAATTAATCTTAACACACCAATCAAATAAATAAACGAGTAATTATGATTTGGGAGTTATATGTGTACATTTTGGAGACTAAACCTACGTTTCTCTTACCATTTTAGTATTCATTGTGTGCGTAGCTGTTCACAAGAATATGGATTGTGGACAATGTATTTTATTGATATCTTCTGTCGGTGCTTTTTTCGCTTGTTTGTTTATATCATTTCCAATAGCCCTTACAAGACCAATTAACAAAATACATGTCGTAAAAAATACACCAGTCTATACTTTTGACACAGCCCCTCTCACGCAGGCAATCTATCATGTGTTGCTATCATGGTTCCTGCCCCCTGTCAACAGGCCACCATCCATCCATCTCCGAGCCAACACTCTTATGGACGGAGCATCCCCAGCAGGATCTGTGACAAATGTGAACAGATGCAGCCCAGCAGCACAAGAAATACTTGACAAGATGCATTATTGGATAAATCAATAAATAACTCACGCATACCACTGTGGATAATTATCCAACCGTTATCGATCTACACTGGTATAAAACTGCGTTTGTTCTGGCTTCATATTCAGACAGAACTTTAATTCCGTCTGTTGCAACTCTTGGATCCTGGAATAGTCGGTAAGCTTTCTTTCCTTAATTTATTTCTTTACAAATAAGGCCGCGTTGGAACGCAGTGGGAAAAAGGATTTGTTTTTGTTCCAAGGATGCGTATCGTTTTCTAACAATTATTAGCCCTATTCATTGTCATTCAGCGTAGTCATTAAATTTTCTGTTTATATAACGTACTATATGGAGTGTTTCAAGATAAAACTAATTTGCATGTGTGATCCGCTAATTTAGGGTTCTGGCGTCAGTAGAGCTGTGCCTAACTCTCACCAATGCGGTCGTTGTGAGTTCAAGTCTAGCTCATGTTGGTTTCCCCTCCAGTCCAACGTGGTAAGGTCTGCCAGCAACCCGCTGACGGTTGTGGGTTTCAGCCGGGACCTGTCCGCTTTCCTCCCGCCATAATGCTGGCCGCCGTCGTATAAGTGAAATATTCCTGAGTACGAGGTAAAACACACGTCAACTAAATAAATAAATCAATAGTACTGCTGATCATGGAATAAGTGTTTGCTTTTGTGGCTCGATGTAAAATCGTGAAAAACATTAATAAACTGTAATAAATTCTCTCAAAATGTATTTGATCACAGAATACGATTTCAAGATGAAGATTGCGGCTGCAGTGTGCGTCCTCGGCCTGTGCCTCGTGCAATTCTCCCGTAAGTTCACTTTGCTTTCTCTTTAATTCATTGATCATGTTAAGCACCTCTCTGGCCATTACATCCACCTTTACCTTAAATTGAAACTTAACGTCAAGAAAAATATGTATAATCAATAGTTTTGTATTTATTTGTCCTGGAACTTGTACTTTTAAGGTGACAGATGTGTTCAACCTGGATTTGGATCATATTTACATTCCAATATGCTTGTAAATATCATCATAGTTTAGATTAAGCGCATATATTAAAACTAAACAACGAGTTTACATTTTCAAATAAACTAATTAGACATGCATCAAATCCTTATTTAGAACGTTATTATGCAACGACGATAGACACTAAAAGCTGGTCCCAAATACTCACCATACAAAAATATTTTCAAATAACCTTGTTTCCTGCAAAAAACATACTAAAGGCAATATTTAGACATAAATTTTGACGCTATTTCAGCTGACTTTGGCATCTTTTTTGTGTTTTCTTACCCTTTAATTCCGCGAGCTTTGGCATATTGACATCAACTCTTTTGTAACACAAGTGGTATCAAGGCACCCTGGTCCTAATCGCCACGCTAAACACATGAGTTAACGCTGGACTTGGAGAGGAGGAGTTAGGGGATTCCCCCGCTGTTTTCTTGAATGCTCTCCTCAATATTTAATTGACGACATTTATGTGCCCTCTTGCTCAGTTCAGCGTTCGTTGATGAAAAAAACGTGTCTTTCATGAACATACATGTACACGATGAGCATACTTCCAGATCAAACGTGGGTACGTTCGTCAGTGTGTTAAAAACATGTCAGTGTGATTAAAAGTGAAGCTTTGACACGAGCATTCTGGTTTCCCTCACACAGAAAACACTCACCGCCGTCGATAAGTGAAAAATTGTGACATTTAAACAACATACAAAGAATTGCATCAGTGGTCTAGTGGTTAGAGCGTCCGCTTTAAAGTCGTGGCATCCAGGTTCAACGTCGGGTCGGGTGATGTCAGATACTTTAAAAATGGTACTTGTTGCTGCCACACTTGGCGATTATCACTGAGGACTAGAGCAGGGAAAGTGTGGGATTGGTCGGTCCGTTATCCGTATAATGTAATTGGGTTGGTGTCATGGATGGTGTCTTCGGCTGTTCCACTGGGGACAGCATTGTGCCGGTATGCTATCGCACCGCCACAAGAAAACAGCATATATATATACACATCTTCATGACTCCGTGCCGTCATGTGATTGAAAAATTGTGGACTACGACGTTCAATCCAAGCATACATACACACCTGCAGAAAACAAAGAATGTTACCTTTAAACAACAAATATACACAACTGTTACCATTTTTGCTATCAACAAATATACACAACTGTTCCTGTTTTGCTATGACTGGTCGTTCCATCAAAAATTTCCGTCATTCGATTCAAAAATAGTCCGATTGTTGGACGGGCTTTTAACAGTTTTTTTCCCTAAGCGAAAAGTTGAGATCAGTTTTCTCCAGTTGGAATTCTAAAGTCTGTGTTCTATTCACTAAACACTATCTCTGTTTCCAAATCTACACAGTGTTGTGACGCTGGTTGTTTGTGGAAGGCCGGGAGTATAGTTCATGAACTTAGATTTCCTTCAAGGCGGTAATTTTGTTTACTGTATCTGTTTCAGAGGCTCGGTATTTGCTGAAGGCAGGGAAACTCAGCGATGCCTTTCAAAACGTTGCTGACATTTTATCAAATTTAGACCTTCCAGTTAAACCTATGACGAACGATTTGCCCATATTGGACAACCTCTTTGGTAATTCTTTTGACATTTTGGACAAATTAGGTGATCTTTCCGATATACTTTTAAATGTTGAAAAGATTACTCAAGGCAAAGTCACACTTGACGATCTGCCAAATTTGGACATAATCCTGAAAGCTATAATTAGAAGACTTTCAAACTTTGTCGATAACCTGTTAAACATGAGAACAAGATTTTCAAGTTTTCAAAATATTTTAGAGGATATTAGTGAAAACATTGACGCAGAGGATATCACAAAAATGCTACGTGAACTGGATGACATAATTGACGATGTTAAGGAGAAACTAAACTTGAAAGAAATAAAGGAAGATTTGATGACGAAACTTCCGGAACTTGGTAGTACCGTTGAGGACATCGCAGATACCATTCTTGAAATTAAGAACAAATTTGGGGGCCTTAGGAGCAAACTTCCAAATATTATGGGAAAATTGGAAGAGGTAATTGAGGATTTACCAGAGCTCAAAGACGTCTTAGGTAATCTGAAGACCAAACTGCCTGATCTGCAGGGTCTGAAGGTCAAAGTTCCCGAAATCAAGGACAAATTGGACGATCTGATCAACATAGTACCCGACATTGACAACATGCTTGGCGACCTGATAAACGAACTTCCGGAAATGGACCACGTGTTGGGAGATCTGGCTGACATACTTCCCAACCTCGAAGAGAAGCTTGAAGGTCTGAAGGAAGAGATCCTAGAGTCTTTAAACAAACTTCCAGGTATGGCCCTGCCACAAGAAAACAGTATATATGTAAACACATTTTAATGACTCCATCTCGTCGAGAGATTGAAAAACTGTTGCCTACGACCTTCAATCCAAGCATACATACATACCTACATAAAACAAAGAATGTTACCTTTAAACAGCAGATATACACAATGGTGACCATTTTTGCTTTGGTTGGTCGTTTCATCAAAAAATTCCGTCTTTTGGTTCACAAAGAGTCCGATTTTTGGACGGACTTTTAACAGTTTTTCCCTGAAGACAAGCGCTGAGAGCTGCGTTTTCCTTTATCATTCCACAACCCTGCCAGTTGTCTTGATAAATCCTAACGTACTGCGGTTAGAATTGGACCTTCTGCATCATCATTTGGACACCTATATTTTTATAGCACGTTTTAGTGTGATCGCCTATTAGTTTTCTCCATTTGGAATCCTAAAGTCTGTGCTCCATTTATTAGAGACTATCTCTGTTTCCAAATCTACACAGTGTTGTAACGCTGGTTGTTTGTGGAATTTCTTTCAAGTGGGTAATTTTGTTTGTTGTATCTGTTTCAGTGGCTCGATATTTGCTGAGGGCAGGGAAACTCAACCATGGCTTTCAAAACGTTGCTGACATTTTATCAAATTTAGACCTTCCAGTTAAACCTATGACGAACGATTTGCCCATATTGGACAACCTCTTTGGTAATTCTTTTGACATTTTGGACAAATTAGGTGATCTTTCCGATATACTTTTAAATGTTGAAAAGATTACTCAAGGCAAAGTCACAGTTGACGATCTGCCAACTTTGGACATAATCCTGAAAATTATAATTAGAAGACTTTCCAACTTTGTCGATAACCTGTTAAACATGAGAACAAGATTTTCAAGTTTTCAAAATATTTTAGAGGATATTAGTGAAAACATT
This sequence comes from Acanthopleura granulata, assembly GCA_016165875.1. Classification (NCBI taxonomy): domain Eukaryota; kingdom Metazoa; phylum Mollusca; class Polyplacophora; order Chitonida; family Chitonidae; genus Acanthopleura; species Acanthopleura granulata. The sequence goes on from JABBOT010000050.1 coordinate 127,931, forward strand.
GACGCAGAGGATATCACAAAAATGCTACGTGAACTGGATGACATAATTGACGATGTTAAGGAGAAACTAAACTTGAAAGAAATAAAGGAAGATTTGATGACGAAACTTCCGGAACTTGGTAGTACCGTTGAGGACATCGCAGATACCATTCTTGAAATTAAGAACAAATTTGGGGGCCTTAGGAGCAAACTTCCAAATATTATGGGAAAATTGGAAGACGTAATTGAGGATTTACCAGGGCTCAAAGACGTCTTAGGTAATCTGAAGACCAAACTACCTGATCTGCAGGGTCTGAAGGTCAAAGTTCCCGAAATCAAGGACAAATTGCACGATCTGATCAACACAGTACCCGACAATGACAACATGATTGACGACCTGATAAACGAACTTCCGGAAATGGACCACGTGTTGGGAGATCTGGCTGACATACTTCCCAACCTCGAAGAGAAGCTTGGAGGTCTGAAGGAAAAGCTTCCAGAGCCTGGAAACAAACTTCCAGGATTGGGCGGAATAATTTCAGGTGTTTTGGGCAAGCGTGAATCTGAAGGCAACGTCCAGGATTCGGTGGACATTTCGGCAAAGGTCCAGGGTTCGGCGAAATTGGATTCTGAAAGCAAATTCCCAGGATTTGGAGGCATCTTGGGATCTGGATAACATGACCCGGTTTACTTTAAGCCTCGAACCACGAAATTAACAACAAAAGTCATACGAAATTAGAAATCGAAGAAATCTTTCCGACAGCGTCCCCACAGTTCATTGGCTTTGGCTTCATGACTCTTACAACATCATATTAAGACACTGATTTTATTTCAAAATGCAATAATTTGGTTGAGTCATGTGCCGCAGTTTTTTTAAACAGTTTCGCCTTTCGCACAGCTTTAGATGTACTGTCTGATTTTTTCTCTACTTTTTGTTGTTTGGGACCCATCTTATGTAGCAACCGTGTCCTGTAATGTATGTATTTATCAAGGAGCTTTCTCCAGTTCAACCAAAACTACTTTGTTATGTTCTTGGATAAGTGTTTGGTCCTTACTGGATAAATAAATTAATGAACAAACCAATACTGTGTTGAGATCTCGTTATTTTCTTGGATAATTTGTAAAAACTTCCATGCATTCGTCTATATGACATTTGCTAGATATATTTATTTATTTGTTGTTTAAGGCCATATTTCGATTTATTTAATTACATGCTGGAGATCACTTTTACGGAGGAAGGAAATTGCAGTAAAACACGGCCAGTTATTTATTGATCATGCTGGTTTCTTCTCCGAGGGTACGTGGGAAGGTCTGCAAGCAACCTCAGGATAGTCGTGGTTTTCCCCCGGGCTCTGACCGGTTTCCTCCCATCAGAATGCTGGCCGCCGTCGTATAAGTGAAATATTTTTGAGTACGGCGCAAAACACCAATCAAATCAATCAATTGAAATAAATTATTTATTGACTTTTACTGGCGGGCTTCCTCAGGTGTGTCGCACAATCATGCACGCCATTTTGAGGTAGGGCAATTGATTTTCACTGAACGTTACACGGTCGAAACGGCCACATGAGCGTCGTGGACAGGTTAATGTTAGCAACGCTACACGAGAATAAGACAGATCGAGAATCTACAAACTCCCTGCTTAAGTGCTTATTTGTGACGGATTCTGGTCATACGGCCATCCCCTTGAATAAACTGGCCGTATAATCGTCATAATTTTTTTTAGGATTTGCTGAGAGGGGGGTGACGGCATATTTTGTCCCGTGATGAAAATGGAAGTAAGGATTGAAATGGACTTTTGGGGTCATATTGAAGAGGCCGAAGCACAGTGATGTCACAGCTTCTTTTTAGCTGATAAGCATGCTGTAATTGCAATATATATGTCTACGCTCTCCGTGAATATTTATCCATACGTAGTTCAACGGCTGTATGTGTATTTAATGTGAAAATATAATAGTTACAGCATGTTTAGTGACGAAAATAGAAGCTGTGACGTCACAATGTTTCAACCTGTCCAATGTGGTCCAAAACGTCCATCGCAGCACCTCAGTCTTTATTTCTATTTTAAGCACTGTAGTCTTTTAGATGATGCCTTGCTTAAATGTGCTCTGTTCTTTTAAGGCGTTGGTCATCCTTCGATACCTTCATCAAATGTGTCCTAAAGTTGAATTTAGATCTCGCCTTAAACCAGGAGAAATATCAGGCGTTTACCAAAGGGCAGTGGTTCATGCCACAAATCCCAATCATCTCGCCCTACATACTTTACCAGCCTAACACATGTGTTGAGGCAATCCTGAATTTTACATTATCCAATCTCAAAGAATATGGATGTGGCCGATTATACCCGCAGCAAAAGTCGGTGGTTTCCTTCACGTCCTCCACCCTACTGCAATTGTATAAGCCAACAGTTCTTAAGTATGATATTAAACACCAATCAGACAAATAAATATAGTTAATTAGGACTTGATCTACATTGTCTAGTTGTCATTTTGGCCATCTTGATCGCAGTCCACGTCATTCCATGTGGGAAGGGATATATTTAAAGTAAACATACGACTGCAACAGAGAGAGTATAGCAAGACCAGCGACGACAGTTGGCAAATGGCCACACGTCACCGGTGAAATCCGACCACTTCTTAATTTACCTGGGAGTTTTATTCTAACTGTTCAAGTAAGTGTCTAAGAAGTGACAGCTTACATGCCTCCTTACACCACGGCTTAAGCAGAATCAGGTACAAACATTTACAGGGACGCAATTTATCAGGCATCATTGATCTAAAATTACTCAAAGTGCTGTGTTGTCATTAGATTAAACACATGTATACACAATAACATGAACAGTGTTACGCACGGTCAGCGTTCAGGTTACGATTGATGGCTTAACCAAGTGTGACCTGGCTGCGATCCTTTAAAATCAATGGTCAGAAGTTTTGAACATAATCGTCGACACTGCTGCGACTGATTTAGTTATGGCGACCAGCCAAGAAACCAGGCAATTCTCGTGTTTCTCCCTCGACATGCCCAAGATTCCAGAATTTTTCCGTCGGATATATCTCGTAGCCTTGTAGCAGGCCCGATGTTTCACTGGAACTTTAATAGAAATTTGGTTGTACCTGTCGTGCTATCCGGAAAATGTACGATCCGGAGTAGCTCAGGGTTTCACAAGGGGTGTAAGTACACTAGAGAATGAGACTAGCAGCAAGTAACATTTATTTTTTTATTTATTTATTTTTTTTTTTTTGTTTGTTTGTTTGTTTGTTTGTCTGTTTGTTTACTGTGACATAAAGTCCAACCCAAACTGGTTTCTTTTGCAGTAACAAACAGACCAGTTTAGATCACTTCAAGAAGAAATTACAAATTCCATCCACTACAATATTTGTGTCGAAAACAGGATTTTCAGACAAATGCCAAATGATCCGGGATGTTGGACATTTGATGAAGATTCTGTCTGCACATCATAGTAACATGATAAGATCACGTGACGGTGCAAAACTCGCCAATTTCTATATACACACATGTTATTTCCATTAATGTTGATTGATTGATTATAGACGACAGCATTTCTGACATCAAGTCTGAAAATTCCACGTGGTTATTAGCCGAAAGTAAATTTCAGATAGAAAATGTGTTGAAAGGGTTTGAGAGTAGTTGATCGGTAAACATATGTGCGCAATACATGCTTCAAAGCCCGACAGGGCCACGTTTTAAAACATTACGCAATTAATATGTTCGAGGTATGAGCATATGTTACAGTAGTCCCAGTTGGATGTCGCTCATATCTCCTCGTGGTTATCGGCCCAACATGATCGCCAGTATTTAACAAAAGTGTCAGTGTCAATAGAAGATTACCATGAACAATATTTTCATGGCATTCTTGAGGAAAGTCCATTTATTTCCAAAGATTCAAAGGCAATGAAATTAAAAGGCGACATTGCATGTAAATATTGGTATATGTCATTCACTTTCAAAACAACTGTGTTGGTGTAAATTTTTTTTAAAAACTTTCATTGAATGTGTCTGAATGAATATCCTTGACACGTCAGTGTGATTTATGTACAAACAAAAGTTCGAGTAGTTTGTAGCGTCATGGGATTTGCAGTTTCTTTTAAATGAAATTACACTTCAGTTACTGTGGGTTCGATGTGTTCGTAATTCACATTCACTAATCAAAGAAAACACTATGAGTGGTACTTATGAAGGAATGTTATAACGAAAAGAGTATATATATATATAAATACACATTCACACACACACACAGATATATACATATATATATATATATATATATATATATATATATATATATATATATATATATATATATATATATATATATATATATGAGGGAACTGAGCCAGTTGTGTTTTAGCAAACAACAGGGTGAGAATCTGTAGCGAATAGTCAGGATGACAGCTATGGAGGTCTTTTTGATGCATTTCTTCGAAAACCCTCTCAGTTTTACGTCCCCATCCGCGCGTGCCTTGGTGTCGAATGAACCCCAAAATAAGCAACTGTGTGATTTGTATCACGTGAAATAAGAGGTTCGGTCTGATTGAGATTCTTGTATATGTGTCGATTTCTGTGATCAAATACTTAAATAACTTATCTCATTCCAGCATTTCTTCCTCAGTTTTAGCGATGTTGGTTTCGTGCTCCATATTGCCAATAGCATTAACGTCAAACTGTCGATTTTCTTGGTCTTCACTCAGCTCAACACGCAACCTTCCAACCAATCAATCGAGGTCTTAACGCTTGTAACTGGAGAGAATAATTTTAATTTTCGATTGGATTCAATTATAGCCCCAACCTTTCTCTTAAAAGTGCCAAAATGACTGATGATAATTAGTCAACGAAACAATCATTAATACATAAAGAAATAAAAAAACGTAATTTAACATCAACAATTCTAACCAGAAAAGGCAGTCATTAATTTTCTTACAACGTTTGTTTTTTCCCAAGTGACAGTTATGACGTGAAACTATTGTTTCATTGTATGTGTATTTTTTTTTCCTGGGAATCTTCAGATACTCAACATACTGAAATTAATGTACAAATTTTGCTAACATATTTATTCACAAATAGTACACTCATAGTTTACACGTTGATGGCTGAAGATTGTAACAGTGCCGTGCTTTTATACATATAATTGATTCGGTTACCGCGCTAGCGCAGGGCATCGACCCAAAGTCCTCCCACCCATGCGGTGGCTTTGAGCTCAAGTCCAGTTTAAGCTGCCGTCCTCTCTGATCGTACGCGGGAAGATCTGCCAGCAAACCTGCGGATGGTCGTGGGTTTCCACCGGGTTCTGATCGGTTTCCTCCCACCATAATGCTGGCCGCCGTCATATAAGTGATATATTATTGAGTACCACACCAATCAAATGAATAAGCAAATAAATTTCCATAGAACTGAAAATTGTAAGCATTGTATATCTGTTCGGTATAAACACAGTCATAAGATCTGTACCCACTTCAATCAAGCAACCAACCACTTAGCCAACGTGCTAACCTATTCTAACAAACGTAACCCAATAGGTTACTTGTGCACTATCCTCGCAATTGGATTCAAGATTAGCCTATGAAATGAGAAATGTTGGGATTCTGATTGGATAAAAGTGCTTCACGGAAATTTTCGGTTGCCTCCAGAGGCTCCCAAGATGACTAAATATTACGAGTTTACTTCCAGTAACCAAAGCTGAGGATATGTTGGATTAAATTTATGTTTGTGGTAGGAAAACTTGCGCGTTGTGGTAGGGTATGGCACCACGCCAAAGGCTGGGGATAGGTATACCTATGAGGTTGTCAAATGTACTGTATAAAATAGTGAAGAACGTCAATCCGCACATTTAATTTGTGATTGGTGGTAGAGCGAAAGTCGACAACTTGGCTAAATGTTAGTAGGAGTTTTCTCCCTTTAACTATGCGTTCATGAGAGGGAATGTTACACGCCTGTGTATGGAACTTAAATTCACCACAGCTCCTCGATTTAATTGTTATGCAAACTTAATATTTTTGTACATATTTATTTCACCGTTGGTGGGTTGAAAAAGGATCGGTTTTAAAGGTGGGAGATACTCATGCAGTGTCTCGCGTACTGTGGAAATGCAAATGTGTTGAATGATAGAGAGAATACCAAGCACATGTACCAGATAATAACTTCAGAGTTTCCTTTCAGTGGACGAATTTTTTTGTATACTGGTGAGAAATTCTTCCTTTGTTTTCACTTGTCGCGTAAGTTAAACCATCTGTAAACTCATTCATGCCCAATACCAAAATAACCTTTCGTCATTAATGTACAACACTAGCCGCTCTACAATCACGACGTCGGACGTCAATAAACTAAAGTTTTGACGTTAAGTATGAGTGACTTTACAGAGTGAATATACACGCAGGCCACAAGTTAAAAGGAACAGCCCGTAACAATACAGAGCAGGTGATATAATAGCTGAATATATCTTTCCATTGTAATTTGTCCAATCAAACTAGAGACAAGAACAAGATATATTTATTCTGATTACGACAACGATCACTGTTATTTTTTGACAGTGTAGCTGTAAACTCAACTGTCTCGTACTCTATTACTGTTATTGGCTTTGGTTTATATCGGGTGGTTAGATAAGGGAAAGGAAGACAAGTGAAGGGAATTCAGACGAAGGGAAAACAGTCGAAGAGAAAGCAGACGAAGGGAAGACAAACGAAGGGAAGACAGGCGAAAGGAAGAGAGCCAGCGGTTTTATCCCCTCTCGCACGTTCTAAGAGCACGATTATTAAGCCTGTGAAAAATACATATTAAATTCTTAAATAATATTGCAATAAAATGTCAACATTTTTATGACCTAATTCACCAGACTGAGTGTTTTTCCGCGCTAATATCATACATATATGTCCAAATGTAGAAGAAATTTAAATACAATTGGCTTTTGAGTCTTTACTGGAAATAGACATATCAGTAGATTATTACATAAACACCTTAATTAAGCACCACCGCCACCAACTCCTGGTTTTCACTTTGGCCATTTGCTAAACATGCGATTAATGTTCCTCTGTATCAAAACAGTGTAAAATGTGAATGGTTGTGAACCGCGTGGTACAGGCTGTCATCCAGGCACACGGCGGATACCAGCCGATATTGAGGTAAAACGTTTTTCGAGATAACAAATGAAGTTTTCACTGTGTAATTTCCAACCACTGCTTCAACACTGTTCACTCACATTTTACATTCTTTTGATACAGAACAACATTAATCGCCACGATGAAAACCAGAGGGATGCTTAATTAAGTTCGTTGTTTATAACAGTTACGAGCAAAACAAATAACAAGAAACGCAAATCCCACAAAACAAGCACATCTAAGTCTTCTACTATTTTGTTCTTTTATGTGATAATTGGATGATATTTATCTTCCGTGTATCACTGATAAATTTCTGAATAGTGTTTGGTGATTTACAGTTGTTTCCGGTAATACACAAATGTGTTTGACGGGATCTGTTTCCACAATATACTTGGTTACAGATGTCAATACGTATAAACATTTTACGAAACGTAAAACACGTTATCACCGAGGGCTTCACAAGCTCAGACTGAGGCTGAGATTCTTGGTCTTTATCTCGAGATGAAACGACAGCCATCTTGCATTTTTACAGCCATCTTACAGCCATCTGGGACATTTTTTAAAGTTTTGCATAAAACAGGATTAGCGAAATTCGGCCATATATACCAATGATGTACGAAAGCCCATGATGTGTATTCTTTCGTTCAATCCTTCTCTTTTGAAGATGTAAGCAAACTGAGAAGCTCTTTTGACTATTATCGCGACGTATATATTTATATTTACCTGCAAGTACAGAATTATCAGTACGAAATCGCATGTGCCTTATTTCTGCAAGTTGTATGTTATCATAATATGACTCAGCGTGGGTTCCTCCCACCATTGTGCTGCTCCTCGTGCTATAAGTGAAATAATCTAGAGAATTAATCTTAACACACCAATCAAACAAGTAATCGAGTAATTATGATTTGGGAGTTACATGTGTACATTTTGTAGACTAACCCTACGTTTCTCTTACGATTTTAGTATTCATTGTGTGCGTAGCTGTTCACAAGAATATGGATTGTGGACAATGTATTTTATTGATATCTTCTGTCGGTGCTTTTTTCGCTTGTTTGTTTATATCATTTCCAATAGCCCTTACAAGACCAATTAACAAAATACATGTCGTAAAAAACACACCAGACTATACTTTTGACACAGCCCCTCTCACGCAGGCAATCTATCACGTGTTGCTATCATGGTTCCTGCCCCCTGTCAACAGGCCACCATCCATCCATCTCCGAGCCAACACTCTTATGGACGGAGCATCCCCAGCAGGATCTGTGACAAATGTGAACAGATGCAGTCCAGCAGCACAAGAAATACTTGACAAGATGCATTATTGGATAAATCAATAAATAACTCACGCATACCACTGTGGATAATTATCCAACCGTTATCGATCTACACTGGTATAAAACTGCGTTTGTTCTGGCTTCATATTCAGACAGAACTTTAATTCCGTCTGTTGCAACCCTTGGATCCTGGAATAGTCGGTAAGCTTTCTTTCCTTAATTTATTTCTTTACAAGTAAGGCCGCGTTGGAACGCAGTGGGAAAAAAGATTTGTTTTTGTTCCAAGGATGTGTATCGTTTTCTAACAATTATTAGCCCTATTCATTGTCATTCAGCGTAGTCATTAAATTTTCTGTTTATATAACGTACAATATGGAGTGTTTCAAGATAAAGCTAATTTGCATGTGTGATCCGCTAATTTAGGGTTCTGGCGTCAGTAGAGCTGTGCCTAACTCTCACCAATGCGGTCGTTGTGAGTTCAAGTCTAGCTCATGTTGGTTTCCCCTCCAGTCCAACGTGGTAAGGTCTGCCAGCAACCCGCAGACGGTTGTGGGTTTCAGCCGGGACCTGTCCGCTTTCCTCCCGCCATAATGCTGGCCGCCGTCGTATAAGTGAAATATTCCTGAGTACGAGGTAAAACACACGTCAACTAAATAAATAAATCAATAGTACTGCTGATCATGGAATAAGTGTTTGCTTTTGTGGCTCGATTTAAAATCGTGAAAAACATTATTACACTGTAATAAATTCTCTCAAAATGTATTTGATAACAGAATACGATTTCAAGATGAAGATTGCGGCTGCAGTGTGCGTCCTCGGCCTGTGCCTCGTGCAATTCTCCCGTAAGTTCATTTTGCTTTCTCTTTAATTCATTGATCATGTTAAGCACCTCTCTGGCCATTACATCCACCTTTACCTTAAATTGAAACTTAACGTAAAGCAAAATATGTATAATCAATAGTTTTGTGTTTATTTGTCCTGGAACTTGTCCTTTTAAGGTGACAGATGTGTTCAACCTGGATTTGGATCATATTTACATTCCAATATGCTTGTAAATATCATCATAGTTTAGATTAAGCGCATATATTAAGACTAAACAACGAATTTACATTTTCAAATAAACTAATTAGACATGCATCAAATCCTTATTTAGAACGTTATTATGCAACGACGATAGACACTAAAAGCTGGTCCCAAATACTTACCATACAAAAATATTTTCAAATAACCTTGTTTCCTGCAAAAAACATATTAAAGGCAATATTTAGACATAAATTTTGACGCTATTTCAGCTGACTTTGGCATCTTTTTTGTGTTTTCTTACAATTTAATTCCGCGAGCTTTGGCATATTGACATCAACTCTTTTGTAACACAAGTGGTATCAAGGCACTCTGGTCCTAATCGCCACGCTAAACACATGAGTTAACTCTGGACTTGGAGAGGGAGTGAGGGGATTCCCCCGCTGTTTTCTTGAATGCTCTCCTCAATATTTCATTGACGACATTTATGTGCCCTCTTGCTCAGTTCAGCGTTCGTTGATGAAAAAAACGTGTCTTTCATGAACATACATGTACATGATGAGCATACCTCCAGATCAAACTTGAGTACGTTCGTTAGTGTGTTAAAAACATGTCAGTGTGATTAAAAGTGAAGCTTTGGCACGAGCATTCTGGTTTCCCTCACACAGAAAACACTCACCGCCGTCGATAAGTGAACAGTTGTGACATTTAAACAACATAGAAAGAACTGCATCAGTGGTGTAGTGCTTAGAGCGTCCGCTTTAAAGTCGTGGCATCCAGGTTCAACGTCGGGTCGGGTGATGTCAGATACTTTAAAAATGGTACTTGTTGCTGCCACACTTGGCGATTATCACTGAGGACTAGAGCAGGGAAAGTGTGGGATTGGTCGGTCCGTTATCCGTATAATGTAATTGGGTTGGTGTCATGGATGGTGTCTTCGGCTGTTCCACTGGGGACAGCATTGTGCCGGTATGCTATCGCACCGCCACAAGAAAACAGCATATATATATACACATCTTCATGACTCCGTGCCGTCGTGTGATTGAAAAATTGTGTACTACGACGTTCAATCCAAGCATACATACACACCTGCAGAAAACAAAGAATGTTACCTTTAAACAACAAATATACACAACTGTTACCATTTTTGCTATCAACAAATATACACAACTGTTCCTGTTTTGCTATGACTGGTCGTTCCATCAAAAATTTCCGTCATTCGATTCAAAAATAGTCCGATTGTTGGACGGGCTTTTAACAGTTTTTTTCCCTAAGCGAAAAGTTGAGATCAGTTTTCTCCAGTTGGAATTCTAAAGTCTGTGTTCTATTCACTAAACACTATCTCTGTTTCCAAATCTACACAGTGTTGTAACGCTGGTTGTTTGTGGAAGGCCGGGAGTATAGTTCATGAACTCAGATTTCCTTCAAGGCGGTAATTTTGTTTACTGTATCTGTTTCAGAGGCTCGGTATTTGCTGAAGGCAGGGAAACTCAGCGATGCCTTTCAAAACGTTCCTGACATTTTATCAAATTTAGACCTTCCAGTTAAACCTATGACGAACGATTTGCCCATATTGGACAACCTCTTTGGTAATTCTTTTGACATTTTGGACAAATTAGGTGATCTTTCCGATATACTTTTAAATGTTGAAAAGATTACTCAAGGCAAAGTCACAGTTGACGATCTGCCAACTTTGGACATAATCCTGAAAATTATAATTAGAAGACTTTCCAACTTTGTCGATAACCTGTTAAACATGAGAACAAGATTTTCAAGTTTTCAAAATATTTTAGAGGATATTAGTGAAAACATTGACGCAGAGGATATCACAAAAATGCTACGTGAACTGGATGACATAATTGACGATGTTAAGGAGAAACTAAACTTGAAAGAAATAAAGGAAGATTTGATGACGAAACTTCCGGAACTTGGTAGTACCGTTGAGGACATCGCAGATACCATTCTTGAAATTAAGAACAAATTTGGGGGCCTTAGGAGCAAACTTCCAAATATTATGGGAAAATTGGAAGAGGTAATTGAGGATTTACCAGAGCTCAAAGACGTCTTAGGTAATCTGAAGACCAAACTGCCTGATCTGCAGGGTCTGAAGGTCAAAGTTCCCGAAATCAAGGACAAATTGCACGATCTGATCAACACGGTACCCGACATTGACAACATGATTGACGACCTGATAAACGAACTTCCGGAAATGGACCACGTGTTGGGAGATCTGGCTGACATACTTCCCAACCTCGAAGAGAAGCTTGGAGGTCTGAAGGAAAAGCTTCCAGAGCCTGGAAACAAACTTCCAGGATTGGGCGGAATAATTTCAGGTGTTTTGGGCAAGCGTGAATCTGAAGGCAACGTCCAGGATTCGGTGGACATTTCGGCAAAGGTCCAGGGTTCGGCGAAATTGGATTCTGAAAGCAAATTCCCAGGATTTGGAGGCATCTTGGGATCTGGATAACATGACCCGGTTTACTTTAAGCCTCGAACCACGAAATTAACAACAAAAGTCATACGAAATTAGAAATCGAAGAAATCTTTCCGACAGCGTCCCCACAGTTCATTGGCTTTGGCTTCATGACTCTTACAACATCATATTAAGACACTGATTTTATTTCAAAATGCAGTAATTTGGTTGAGTCATGTGCCACAGTTTTTAAACAGTTTCGCCTTTCGCACAGCTTTAGATGTACTGTCTGTTTTTTTTCTCTACTTTTTGTTGTTTGGGACCCATCTTATGTAGCAACCGTGTCCTGTAATGTATGTATTTATCAAGGAGCTTTCTCCAGTTCAACCAAAACTACTTTGTTATGTTCTTGGAGGAGTGTTTGGTCCTTACTGGATAAATAAATTAATGAACAAACCAATACTGTGTTGAGATCTCGTTATTTTCTTGGATAATTTGTAAAAACTTCCATGCATTCGTCTATATGACATTTGCTAGATATATTTATTTATTTGTTGTTTAAGGCCATATTTCGATTTATTTAATTACATGCTGGAGATCACTTTTACGGAGGAAGGAAATTGCAGTAAAACACGGCCAGTTATTTATTGATCATGCTGGTTTCTACTCCGCGGGTACGTGGGAAGGTCTGCAAGCAACCTCAGGATAGTCGTGGTTTTCCCCCGGGCTCTGACCGGTTTCCTCCCATCAGAATGCTGGCCGCCGTCGTATAAGTGAAATATTTTTGAGTACGGCGCAAAACACCAATCAAATCAATCAATTGAAATAAATTATTTGTTGACTTTTACTGGCGGGCTTCCTCAGGTGTGCCGCACAATCATGCACGCCATTTTGGGGTAGGGCAATTGATTTTCACTGAACGTTACACGGTCGAAACGGCCACATGAGCGTCGTGGACAGGTTAATGTTAGCAACGCTACACGAGAATATGACAGATCGAGAATCTACAAATTCCCTGCTTAAGTGCTTATTTGTGACGGATTCTTGTCATACGGCCATCCCCTTGAATAAACTGGCCGTATAATCGTCATAATTTTTTTTAGGATTGGGGGGGAGGGGGGTGACGGCATATTTTGTCCCGTGATGAAAATGGAAGTAAGGATTGAAATGGACTTTTGGGGTCATATTGAAGAGGCCGAAGCACAGTGATGTCACAGCTTCTTTTTAGCTGATAAGCATGCTGTAATTGCAATATATATGTCTACGCTCTCCGTGAATATTTATCCATACGTAGTTCAACTGCTGTATGTGTATTTAATGTGAAAATATAATAGTTACAGCATGTTTAGTGACAAAAATAGAAGCTGTGACGTGACAATGTTTCAACCTGTCCAATGTGGTCCAAAAAGTCCATCGCAGCACCTCAGTCTTTATTTCTATTTTAAGCACTGTAGTCTTTTAGATGATGCCTTGCTTAAATGTGCCCTGTTGTTTTAAGGCGTTGGTCATCCTTCGATACCTTCATCAAATGTGTCCTGAAGTTGAATTTAGATCTCGCCTTAAACCAGGAGAAATATCAGGCGTTTACCAAAGGGCGGTGGTTCATGCCACAAGTCCCAATCATCTCGCCCTACATACTTTACCAGCCTAACACATGTGATGAGGCATCCCAGAATTTTACATCATCCAATCTCAAAGAATATGGATGTGGCCGATTATACCCGCAGCAAAAGTCGGTGGTTTCCTCCACGTCCTCCACCCTACTGCAATTGTATAAACATACAGTTCTTAAGTATGGTATTAAACACCAATCAGACAAATAAATATAGTTAATTAGGACTTGATCTACATTGTCTAGTTGTCATTTTGGCTATCTTGATCGCAGTCCACGTCATTCCAAGTGGGAAGGGATATATTTAAATTAAACATAAGACTGCAACAGAGAGAGTATAGCAAGACCAGCGACGACAGTTGGCAAATGGCCACACGTCACCGGTGAAATCCGACCACTTCTTAATTTACCTGGGAGTTTTATTCTAACTGTTCAAGTAAGTGTCTAAGAAGTGACAGCTTACATGCCTCCTTACACCACGGCTTAAGCAGAATCAGGTACCTAAATTTACAGGGACGCAATTTATCAGGCATCATTGATCTAAAATTACTCAAAGTGCCGTGTTGTCATTAGATTAAACACATGTATACACAATAACATGAACAGTGTTACGCACGGTCAGCGTTCAGGTTACCATTGATGGCTTAACCAAGTGTGGCCTGGCTGCGACCCTTTAAAATCAATGGTCAGAAGTTTTGAACATAATCGTCGACATTGCTGCGACTGATTTAGTTCTGGCTTAAGAAACCAGGCAATTCTCGTGTTTCTCCCTCGACATGCCCAAGATTCCAGAATTTTTCCGTCGGATGTATCTCGTAGCCTTGTAGCAGACCCGATGTTTCACTGGAACTTTAATAGAAATTTGGTTGTACCTGTCGTGCTATCCAGAAAATGTACGATCCAGAGTAGCTCAGGGTTTCACAAGGGATGTGAGTACACTAGAGAATGAGACTAGCAGCAAGTAACATTTCTTTATTTATTTATTTATTTATTTATTTGTTTGTTTTTTGTTTGTTTGTTTGTTTGTTCGTCTACTGTGACATAAAGTCCAACCTAAACTGGTTTCTTTTGCAGTAACAAACAGACCAGTTTAGATCACTTCAAGAAGAAATTACAAATTCCATCCACAACAATATTTGTGTCGAAAACAGGATTTTCAGACAAATGCCAAATGATCCGGGATGTTGGACATTTGATGAAGATTCTGTCTGCACATCATAGTAACATGATAAGATCACGTGACGGTGCGAAACTCGCCAATTTCTATATACACACATGTTATTTCCATTAATGATGATTGATTGCTTATAGACGACAGCATTTCTGATATCAAGTCTGAAAATTTCACGTGGTTATAAGGTGAAAGTAAATTTCAGATAGAAAATGTGTTGAAAGGGTTTGAGAGTAGTTGATCGGTAAACATATGTGCGCAATACATGCTTCAAAGCCCGACAGGGCCACGTTTTAAAACATTACCAAATTAATATGTTCGAGGTATGAGCATATGTTACAGTAGGCCCAGTTGGATGTCGCTCATATCTCCTCGGGGTTATCGGCCCAACATGATCGCCAGTATTTAACAAAAGTGTCAGTGTCAATAGAAGATTACCATGAACAATATTTTCATGGCATTCTTCAGGAAAGTCCATTTATTTCCAAAGATTCAAAGGCAATGAAATTAAAAGGCGACATTGCATGTAAATATTGGTATATGTCATTCACTTTCAAAACAGCTGTGTTGGTGTACATTTTTTTAAAAAACTTTCATTGAATGTGTCTGAATGAATATCCTTGACACGTCAGTTTGATTCATGTACAAACAAAAGTTCGTGTAGTTTGTAGCGAGATGGGATTTGTAGTTTCTTTTAAAAGAAAGTACACTTCAGTTACTTTGGGTTCGATGTCTTCGTAATTCACGAAATTTAATTGGGGAGGGAACTGTGCCAATTGTGTTTGAGCAAACAACAGGGTGAGAACCTGTAGCAAATAGTCAGGATGACGGCTATGGAGGTCTTGTTGATGCATTTCTTCGAAAACCCTCTCAGTTTTACGTCCCCATCCGCGCGTGCCTTGATGTAGAATGAACCCCAAACTAAGCAATTGTCTGATTTGTAGCACGTGAAATAAGAGGTTCGGTCTGGAAAGAGATTCTTGTATATGTGTCGATTTCTGTGATCAAATATTTAAATTTCTTATCTCATTCCAGCATTTTTTCCTCAGTTTTAGCGATATTGGTTTCGTGATCCATATTGCCAATAGCATTAACGTCAAACTGTGGATTTACTTGGTCTTCACTCAGCTCAACACGCAAGCTTCCAACCAATCAATCGAGGTCTTAACCCTTGTAACTGGAGAGAATAATTTTCATTTTCCATCGTATTTCTTCAATCATAGCCCCAAACTTTCTCTTAAAAGTGCCAAAATGACTGATGATAATTAGTCAACGAAACAATCATTAATACATAAAGAAATAAAAAAAAACGTAATTTAACATCAACAATTCTAACCAGAAAAGGCAGTCATTAATTTTCTTACAACGTTTGTTTTTTCCCAAGTGACAGTTATGACATGAAACTATTGTTTCATTGTATGTGTATTTTTTTTTTCCTGGGAATCTTCAGATACTCAACATACTGAAATTAATGTACAAATTTTGCTAACATATTTATTCACAAATAGTACACTCATAGTTTACACGTTGATGGCTGAAGATTGTAACAGTGCCGTGCTTTTATACATATAATTGATTCGGTTACCGAGCTAGCGCAGGGCATCGACCCAAAGTCCTCCCACCCATGCGGTGGCTTTGAGCTCAAGTCCAGTTTATGCTGCCTTCCTCTCTGTTCGTACGCGGGAAGATCTGCCAGCAAACCTGCGGATGGTCGTGGGTTTCCACCGGGTTCTGATCGGTTTCCTCCCACCATAATGCTGGCCGCCGTCATATAAGTGATATATTATTGAGTACCACACCAATCAAATAAATAAGCAAATAAATTTACGTAGAACTGAAAATTGTAAGCATTGTATATCTGTTCGGTATAAACACAGTCATAAGATCTGTACCCACTTCAATCAAGCAACCAACCAGTTAGACAACGTGCTAACCTATTCTAACAAACGTAACCCAATAGGTTACTTGTGCACTATCCTCGCAATTGGATTCAAGATTAGCCTATGAAATGAGAAGTGTTGGGATTCTGATTGGATAAAAGTGCTTCACGGAAATTTTCGGTTGCCTCCAGAGGCTCCCAAGATGACTAAATATTACGAGTTTACTTCCAGTAACCAAAGCTGAGGATATGTTGGATTAAATTTATGTTTGTGGTAGGAAAACTTGCGCGTTGTGGTAGGGTATGGCACCACGCCAAAGGCTGGGGATAGGTATACCTATGAGGTTGTCAAATGGACTGTATAAAATAGTGAAGAACGTCAATCCGCACATTTAATTTGTGATTGGTGGTAGATCGAGAGTCGCCAACTTGGCTAAATGTTAGTAGGAGTTTTCTCCCTTTAACTATGCGTTCATGAGAGGGAATGGTACACGCCTGTGTATGGAACTTAAATTCACCACAGCTCCTCGATTTAATTGTTATGCAAACTTAATATTTTTGTACATATTTATTTCACCGTTGATTGGTTAAAAAAGGACGATCGGTTTTAAAGGTGGGGGATACTCATGCAGTGTCTCGCGTACTGTGGAAATGCAAATGTGTTGAATGATAGAGAGAATACCAAGCACATGTACCAGATAATAACTTCAGAGTTTCCTTTCAGTGGACGAATTTTTTTGTATACTGGTGAGGAATTCTTCCTGTGTTTTCACTTGTCGCGTAACTTAAACCATCTGTAAACTCATTCATGCCCAATACCAAAATAACCTTTCGTCATTGATGTACAACACTAGCCACTCTACAATCAAGACGTCGGACGTCAATAAACTAAAGTTTTGACGTTAAGTATGAGTGACTTTACAGAGTGAATATACACGCAGGCCACAAGTTAAAAGAAACAGCCCGTAATAATACAGAGCAGGTGATATAATAGCTGAATATATCTTTCCATTGTAAATTGTCCAATCAAACTAGAGACAAGAACAAGATATATTTATTCTGAATACGACAACGATCACTGTTATTTTTTGACAGTGTAGTTGTAAACTCAACTGTCTCGTACTCTATTACTCTTTGGCTTTGGTGTATATCGGGTGGTTAGATAAGGGAAAGGAAGACAAGTGAAGGGAATTCAGACGAAGGGAAAACAGTCGAACAGAAAGCAGACGAAGGGAAGACAAACGAAGGGAAGACAGGCGAAAGGAAGAGAACCAGGGGTTTTATCCCCTCTCGCACGTTCTAAGAGCACGATTATTAAGCCTGTGAAAAATACATATTCAATTCTTAAATAATATTGCAATAAAATGCCAACATTTTTATGATCTAATTCAGCAGACTGAGTGTTTTTCCGCGCTAATATCATACATATATGTCTAAATGTAGAAGAAATTTAAATACAATTGGCTTTTGAGACTTTACTGGAAATAGACATATCAGTAGATTAGTACATAAACACCTTAATTAAGCACCAACGCCACCAACACCTGGTTTTCACTTTGGCCATTTTATAAACATGCGATTAATGTTCCTCTCTATCAAAACAGTGTAAAATGTGAATGGTTGTGAACTCAGGCTGTCATCCAGGCACACGGCGGATACCAGCCGATATTGAGGTAAAACGTTTTTCGAGATAACAAATGACGTTTTCACTGTGTAATTTCAACCACTGCTTCAACACTGTTCACTCACATTTTACATTCTTTGGATACAGAACAACTTTAATCGCCACGATGAAAACCAGAGGGATGCTTAATTAAGTTCGTTGTTTATAACAGTTACGAGCAAAACAAACAACAAGAAACACAAATCCCACAAAAAAAGCACATCTAAGTCTTCTACTATTTTGTTCTTTTATGTGATAATTGGGTGATATTTATCTTCCGTGTATCACTGTGATAAATTTCTGAATAGTGTTTGGTGATTTACAGTTGTTTCCGGTAATACACAAATGTGTTTGACGGGATCTGTTTCCACAATATACTTGGTTACAGATGTCAATACGTGTAAACGTGTTACGAAACGTAAAACACGTTATCACCCAGGGATTCACAAGCTAAGACAGACAAGGCTGGTCTTTATCTCGAGATAAAACGACAGCCATCTTACATGGGACACTTTTAAAGGTTTTGCAGAAAACAGGATGAGGGAAATTCGGTCATATATGCCGATGATGTACGAAAGCCTATGATGTGTATTCTTTCGTTCATTGATTCTTTTTTGAAGATGTAAGCAAACTGAGAAGCTCTTTTGACTATTATCGTGACGTATATATTTATATTTACCTGCAAGTACAGAATTATCAGTACGAAATCGCATGTGCCTTATTTCTGCAAGTTGTACGTTATCATAATATAGCTCAGCGTGGGTTCCTCCCACCATTGTGCTGCTCCTCGTGCTATAAGTGAAATAATCTAGAGAATTAATCTTAACACACCAATCAAACAAGTAAACGAGTAATTATGATTTGGGAGTTACATGTGTACATTTTGGAGACTAAACCTACGTTTCTCTTACGATTTTGGTATTCATTGTGTGCGTAGCTGTTCACAAGAATATGGATTGTGGACGATGTATTTTATTGATATCTTCTGTCGGTGCTTTTTTCGCTTGTTTCTTTATATCATTTCCAATAGCCCTTACAGGAAGAATTAACAAAATACATGTCGTAAAAAATACACCAGACTCCACTCTGAAACAGCCCCTCTCACGCAGGCAATCTATCACGTGTTGCTATCATGGTTCCTGCCCCCTGTCAACAGGCCACCATCCATCCATCTCCGAGCCAACACTCTTATGGACGGAGCATCCCCAGCAGGATCTATGACAAATGTGAACAGATGCAGCCCAGCAGCACAAGAAATACTTGACAAGATGCATTATTGGATAAATCAATAAATAACTCACGCATACCACTGTGGATAATTATCCAACCGTTACCGATCTACACTGGTATAAAACTGTGTTTGTTCTGGCTTCATATTCAGACAGAACTTTAATTCCGTCTGTTGCAACTCCTGGATCCTGGAATAGTCGGTAAGCTTTCTTTCCTTAATTTATTTCTTTACAAATAAGGCCGCGTTGGAACGCAGTGGGAAAAAAGATTTGTTTTTGTTCTAAGGATGCTTATCGTTTTCTAACAATTATTAGCCCTATTCATTGTCATTCAGCGTAGTCATTAAATTTTCTGTTTATATAACGTACAATATGGAGTGTTTCAAGATAAAGCTAATTTGCATGTGTGATCCGCTAATTTAGGGTTCTGGCGTCAGTAGAGCTGTGCCTAACTCTCACCAATGCGGTCGTTGTGAGTTCAAGTCTAGCTCATGTTGGTTTCCCCTCCAGTCCAACGTGGTAAGGTCTGCCAGCAACCCGCTGACGGTTGTGGGTTTCAGCCGGGACCTGTCCGCTTTCCTCCCGCCATAATGCTGGCCGCCGTAGTATAAGTGAAATATTCCTGAGTACGAAGTAAAACACACGTCAACTAAATAAATAAATCAATAGTACTGCTTATCATGGAATAAGTGTTTGCTTTTGTGGCTCGATGCAAAATCGTGAAAAACATTAATAAACTGTAATAAATTCTCTCAAAATGTATTTGATCACAGAATACGATTTCAAGATGAAGATTGCGGCTGCAGTGTGCGTCCTCGGCCTGTGCCTCGTGCAATTCTCCCGTAAGTTCATTTTGCTTTCTCTTTAATTCATTGATCATGTTAAGCACCTCTCTGGCCATTACATCCACCTTTACCTTAAATTGAAACTTCACGTCAAGAAAAACATGTATAATCAATAGTTTTGTGTTTATTTGTCCTGGAACTTGTACTTTTAAGGTGACAAATGTGTTCAACCTGGATTTGGATCATATTTACATTCCAATATGCTTGTAAATATCATCATAGTTTAGATTAAGCGCATATATTAAAACTAAACAACGAATTTACATTTTCAAATAAACTAATTAGACATGCATCAAATCCTTACTTAGAACGTTATTATGCAACGACGATAGACACTAAAAGCTGGTCCCAAATACTCACAATACAAAAATATTTTCAAATAACCTTGTTTCCTGCAAAAAACATACTAAAGGCAATATTTAACCATAAATTTTGACGCTATTTCACCTGACTTTGGCATCTTTTTTGTGTTTTCTTACCCTTTAATTCCGCGAGCTTTGGCATATTGACATCAACTCTTTTGTAACACAAGTGGTATCAAGGCACTCTGGTCTTAATCGCCACGCTAAACACATGAGTTAACGCTGGACTTGGAGAGGGAGTTAGGGGATTCCCCCGCTGTTTTCTTGAATGCTCTCCTCAATATTTAATTGACGACATTTAAGTGCCCTCTTGCTCAGTTCAGCGTTCGTTGATGAAAAAAACGTGTCTTTCATGAACATACATGTACACGATGAGCATACTTCCAGATCAAACTTGAGTACGTTCGTTAGTGTGTTAAAAACATGTCAGTGTGATTAAAAGTGAAGCTTTGACACGAGCATTCTGGTTTCCCTCACACAGAAAACACTGACCGCCGTCGATAAGTGAAAAATTGTGACATTTAAAAAACATACAAAGAATTGCATCAGTGGTCTAGTGGTTAGAGCGACCGCTTTAAAGTCGTGGCATCCAGGTTCAACGTCGGGTCGGGTGATGTCAAATACTTTAAAAATGGTACTTGTTGCTGCCACACTTGGCGATTATCACTGACGACTAGAGCAGGGAAAGTGTGGGATTGGTCGGTCCGTTATCCGTATAATATAATTGGGTTGGTGTCATGGATGGTGTCTTCGACTATTCCACTGGGGACAGCATTGTGTCGGTATGGTATCGCACTGCCACAAGAAAACATATATATGGAGATATATATATATATCTACAGATCTTAATTACTCCATGTGGTCATGTGACTGAAAAATTGTTGACTACGAGATTCAATCCAAGCATACATATATACCTGCAGAAAACAAAGAATGTTACCTTTAAACAACAAATATACACAACTGTTACCATTTTGCCATGACTGGTCGTTCCATCAAAAATGTCCGTCATTCGATTCACAAATAGTCCGATTTTTGGACGGGCTTTTAACAGTTTTTTTCCCTAAGCGAAATGTTGAGATCAGTTTTCTCCAGTTGGAATTCTAAAGTCTGTGTTCTATACACTAAACACTATCTCTGTTTCCAAATCTACACAGTGTTGTAACGCTGGTTGTTTGTGGAAGGCCGGGAGTATAGTTCATGAACTCTGATTTCCTTCAAGGCGGTAATTTTGTTTGTTGTATCTGTTTCAGAGGCTCGGCATTTGCTGAAGGTAGGGAAACTCAGCGATGCCTTTCAAAACGTTGCTGGCCTTTTATCAAATTTAGACCTTCCAGTTAAACCTATGACGAACGATTTGCCCATATTGGACAACCGCTTTGGTAATTCTCTTAACATTTTGGACAAATTAGGTGATCTTTCCGTTATACTTTCAAATGTTGAAAAGATTACTCAAGGCAAAGTCACAGTTGACGATCTGCCATATTTGGACATAATCCTGAAAGTTATAATTAGAAGACTTTCAAACTTTGTCGATAACCTGTTAAACATGAGAACAAGATTTTCAAGTTTTCAAAATATTTTAGAGGATATTAGTGAAAACATTGACGCAGAGGATATCACAAAAATGCTACGTGAACTGGATGACATAATTGACGATGTTAAGGAGAAACTAAACTTGAAAGAAATAAAGGAAGATTTGATGACGAAACTTCCGGAACTTGGTAGTACCGTTGAGGACATCGCAGATACCATTCTTGAAATTAAGAACAAATTTGGGGGCCTTAGGAGCAAACTTCCAAATATTATGGGAAAATTGGAAGAGGTAATTGAGGATTTACCAGGGCTCAAAGACGTCTTAGGTAATCTGAAGACCAAACTGCCTGATCTGCAGGGTCTGAAGGTCAAAGTTCCCGAAATCAAGGACAAATTGCACGATCTGATCAACACAGTACCCGACATTGACAACATGATTGACGACCTGATAAACGAACTTCCGGAAATGGACCACGTGTTGGGAGATCTGACTGACATACTTCCCAACCTCGAAGAGAAGCTTGGAGGTCTGAAGGAAAAGCTTCCAGAGCCTGGAAACAAACTTCCAGGATTGGGCGGAATAATTTCAGGTGTTTTGGGCAAGCGTGAATCTGAAGGCAACGTCCAGGATTCGGTGGACATTTCGGCAAAGGTCCAGGGTTCGGCGGAATTGGATTCTGAAAGCAAATTCCCAGGATTTGGAGGCATCTTGGGATCTGGATAACATGACCCGGTTTACTTTAAGCCTCGAACCACGAAATTAACAACAAAAGTCATATGAAATTAGAAATCGAAGAAATCTTTCCGACAGCGTCCCCACAGTTCATTGGCTTTGGGTTCATGACTCTTACAACATCATATTAAGACACTGATTTTATTTCAAAATGCAATAATTTGGTTGAGTCATGTGCCGCGGTTTTTTAAACAGTTTCGCCTTTCGCACTGCTTTAGATGTACTGTCTGATTTTTTCTCTACTTTTTGTTGTTTGGGACCCATCTTATGTAGCAACCGTGTCCTGTAATGTATGTATTTATCAAGGAGCTTTCTCCAGTTCAACCAAAACTACTTTGTTATGTTCTTGGAGGAGTGTTTGGTCCTTACTGGATAAATAAATTAATGAACAAACCAATACTGTGTTGAGATCTCGTTATTTTCTTGGATAATTTGTAAAAACTTCCATGCATTCGTCTATATGACATTTGCTAGATATATTTATTTATTTGTTGTTTAAGGCCATATTTCGATTTATTTAATTACATGCTGGAGATCACTTTTACGGAGGAAGGAAATTGCAGTAAAACACGGCCAGTTATTTATTGATCATGCTGGTTTCTTCTCCGGGGGTACGTGGGAAGGTCTGCAAGCAACCTCAGGATAGTCGTGGTTTTCCCCCGGGCTCTGACCGGTTTCCTCCCATCAGAATGCTGGCCGCCGTCGTATAAGTGAAATATTTTTGAGTACGGCGCAAAACACCAATCAAATCAATCAATTGAAATAAATTATTTATTGACTTTTACTGGCGGGCTTCCTCAGGTGTGCCGCACAATCATGCACGCCATTTTGGGGTAGGGCAATTGATTTTCACTGAACGTTACACGATCGAAACGGCCAGATGAGCGTCGTGGACGGGTTAATGTTAGCAACACTACACGAGAATATGACACATCGAGAATCTACAAATTCCCTGCTTAAGTGCTTATTTGTGACGGATTCTTGTCATACGGCCATCCCCTTTAATAAACTGGCCGTATAATCGTCATAGTTTTTTTTAGGATTGGCTGAGAGGGGGGTGACGGCATATTTTGTCCCGTGATGAAAATGGAAGTAAAGATTGAGATGGACTTTTGGGGTCATATTGAAGAGGCCGAAGCACAGTGATGTCACAGCTTCTTTTTAGCTGATAAGCATGCTGTAATTGCAATATATATGTCTACGCTCTCCGTGAATATTTATCCATACGTAGTTCAACGGCTGTATGTGTATTTAATGTGAAAATATAATAGTTACAGCATGTTTAGTGACGAAAATAGAAGCACAGAAGTCACAATGTTTCAACCTGTCCAATGTGGTCCAAAACGTCCATTGCAGCACCTCAGTCTTTATTTCTATTTTAAGCACTGTAGTCTTTTAGATGATGCCTTGCTTAAATGTGCTCTGTTCTTTTAAGGCGTTGGTCATCCTTCGATACCTTCATCAAATGTGTCCTAAAGTTGAATTTAGATCTCGCCTTAAACCAGGAGAAATATCAGGCGTTTACCAAAGGGCAGTGGTTCATGCCACAAATCCCAATCATCTCGCCCTACATACTTTACCAGCCTAACACATGTGTTGAGGCAATCCTGAATTTTACATTATCCAATCTCAAAGAATATGGATGTGGCCGATTATACCCGCAGCAAAAGTCGGTGGTTTCCTTCACGTCCTCCACCCTACTGCAATTGTATAAGCCAACAGTTCTTAAGTATGATATTAAACACCAATCAGACAAATAAATATAGTTAATTAGGACTTGATCTACATTGTCTAGTTGTCATTTTGGCCATCTTGATCGCAGTCCACGTCATTCCATGTGGGAAGGGATATATTTAAAGTAAACATACGACTGCAACAGAGAGAGTATAGCAAGACCAGCGACGACAGTTGGCAAATGGCCACACGTCACCGGTGAAATCCGACCACTTCTTAATTTACCTGGGAGTTTTATTCTAACTGTTCAAGTAAGTGTCTAAGAAGTGACAGCTTACATGCCTCCTTACACCACGGCTTAAGCAGAATCAGGTACAAACATTTACAGGGACGCAATTTATCAGGCATCATTGATCTAAAATTACTCAAAGTGCTGTGTTGTCATTAGATTAAACACATGTATACACAATAACATGAACAGTGTTACGCACGGTCAGCGTTCAGGTTACGATTGATGGCTTAACCAAGTGTGACCTGGCTGCGATCCTTTAAAATCAATGGTCAGAAGTTTTGAACATAATCGTCGACACTGCTGCGACTGATTTAGTTATGGCGACCAGCCAAGAAACCAGGCAATTCTCGTGTTTCTCCCTCGACATGCCCAAGATTCCAGAATTTTTCCGTCGGATATATCTCGTAGCCTTGTAGCAGGCCCGATGTTTCACTGGAACTTTAATAGAAATTTGGTTGTACCTGTCGTGCTATCCGGAAAATGTACGATCCGGAGTAGCTCAGGGTTTCACAAGGGATGTAAGTACACTAGAGAATGAGACTAGCAGCAAGTAACATTTATTTTTTTATTTATTTATTTATTTTTTTGTTTGTTTGTTTGTTTGTTTGTTTGTCTGTTTGTTTACTGTGACATAAAGTCCAACCCAAACTGGTTTCTTTTGCAGTAACAAACAGACCAGTTTAGATCACTTCAAGAAGAAATTACAAATTCCATCCACTACAATATTTGTGTCGAAAACAGGATTTTCAGACAAATGCCAAATGATCCGGGATGTTGGACATTTGATGAAGATTCTGTCTGCACATCATAGTAACATGATAAGATCACGTGACGGTGCAAAACTCGCCAATTTATATATACACACATGTTATTTCCATTAATGTTGATTGATTGATTATAGACGACAGCATTTCTGACATCAAGTCTGAAAATTCCACGTGGTTATTAGCCGAAAGTAAATTTCAGATAGAAAATGTGTTGAAAGGGTTTGAGAGTAGTTGATCGGTAAACATATGTGCGCAATACATGCTTCAAAGCCCGACAGGGCCACGTTTTAAAACATTACGCAATTAATATGTTCGAGGTATGAGCATATGTTACAGTAGGCCCAGTTGGATGTCGCTCATATCTCCTCGGGGATATCGGCCCAACATGATCGCCAGTATTTAACAAAAGTGTCAGTGTCAATAGAAGATTACCATGAACAATATTTTCATGGCATTCTTCAGGAAAGTCCATTTATTTCCAAAGATTCAAAGGCAATGAAATTAAAAGGCGACATTGCATGTAAATATTGGTATATGTCATTCACTTTCAAAACAGCTGTGTTGGTGTAAATTTTTTTAAAAAACTTTCATTGAATGTGTCTGAATGAATATCCTTGACACGTCAGTGTGATTTATGTACAAACAAAAGTTCGAGTAGTTTGTAGCGAGATGGGATTTGCAGTTTCTTTTAAATGAAAGTACACTTCAGTTACTTTGGGTTCGATGTCTTCGTAATTCACGAAATTTAATTGGGGAGGGAACTGAGCCAGTTGTGTTTCAGCAAACAACAGGGTGAGAACCTGTAGCAAATAGTCAGGATGACGGCTATGGAGGTCTTGTTGATGCATTTCTTCGAAAACCCTCTCAGTTTTACGTCCCCATCCGCGCGTGCCTTGATGTAGAATGAACCCCAAACTAAGCAATTGTCTGATTTGTAGCACGTGAAATAAGAGGTTCGGTCTGATTGAGATTCTTGTATATGTGTCGATTTCTGTGATGGAATTCTTAAATATCTTATCTCATTCCAGCATTTCTTCCTCAGTTTTAGCGATATTGGTTTCGTGATCCATATTGCCAATAGCATTAACGTCAAACTGTTGATTTACTTGGTCTTCACTCAGCTCAACACGCAACCTTCCAACCAATCAATCGAGGTCTTAACCCTTGTAACTGGATTGAATAATTTTAATTTTCCATCGTATTTTTTCAATCATAGCCCCAACCTTTCTCTTAAAAGTGCCAAAATGACTGATGATAAACTAGGCAACGAAACAAACATTAATACATAAAGAAATAAAAAGACGTAATTTAACATCAACAATTTTAACCAGAAAAGGCAGTCATTAATTTTCTTACAACGTTTGTTTTTTCCCAAGTGACAGTTATGACGTGAAACTATTGTTTCATTGTATGTGTAGTTTCTTTCCTGGGAATCTTCAGATACTTGACATACTGAAATTAATGTACAAATTTTGCTAACAAATTTATTCACAAATAGTACACTCATAGTTCACACGTTGATGGCTGAAGATTGTAACAGTGCCGTGCTTTTATACATATAATTGATTCGGTTACCGAGCTAGCGCAGGGCATCGACCCAAAGTCCTCCCACCCATGCGGTGGCTTTGAGCTCAAGTCCAGTTTATACTGACTTCCTCTCTGATCGTACGCGGGAAGATCTGCCAGCAAACCTGCGGATGGTCGTGGGTTTCCCCGGGTTCTGACCGGTTTCCTCCCACCATAATGCTGGCCGCCGTCATATAAGTGATATATCATTGAGTACCACACCAATCAAATAATTAAGCAAATAAATTTACATAGAACTGAAAATTGTAAGCATTGTATTTCTGTTCGGTATAAACACAGTCATAAGATCTGTACCCACTTGAATCAAGCAACCAACCACTTAGCCAACGTGCTAACCTATTCTAACAAACGTAACCCAATTGGTTACTTGTGCACTATCTGCTATATATTGGATTCAAGATTTACCTATGAAATGAGAAGTGTTGGGATTCTGATTGGATAAAACTGCTTCACGGAAATTTTCGGTTGCCTCCAGAGGCTCCCAAGATGACTAAATATTACGAGTTTACTTCCAGTAACCAAAGCTGAGGATATGTTGGATGAAATTTATGTTTGTGGTAGGAAAACTTGCGCGTTGTGGTAGGGTATGGCACCACGCCAAAGGCTGGGGATAGGTATACCTATGAGGTTGTCAAATGTAGCGTATAAAATAGTGAAGAACGTCAATCCGCACATTTAATTTGTGATTGGTGGTAGATCGAGAGTCGCCAACTTGGCTAAAATGTTAGTAGGAGTTTTCTCCCTTTAACTATGCGTTCATGAGACGGAATGTTACACTCCTGAGTATGGAACTTAAATTCACCACAGCTCCTCGATTTAATTGTTATGCAAACTTAATATTGTTGTACATATTTATTTCACCGTTGATTGGTTAAAAAAGGACGATCGGTTCTAAAGGTCGGGGACACTTATGCAGTGTCTCGCGTGCTGTGGAAATGCAAATGTGTTGAATGATAGAGAGAATACCAAGCACATGTACCAGATAATAACTTCAGAGTTTCCTTTCAGTGGACGAATTTTTTTGTATACTGGTGAGGAATTCTTCCTTTGTTTTCACTTGTCGCGTAAGTTAAACCATCTGTAAACTCATTCATGCCCAATACCAAAATAACCTTTCGTCATTGATGTACAACACTAGCCGCTCTACAATCAAGACGTATTAATTAAGTTCGTTGTTTATAACAGTTACGAGCAAAACAAACAACAAGAAACACAAATCCCACAAAAAAAAAAGCACATCTAAGTCTTCTGCTATTTTGTTCTTTTATGTGATAATTGGATGATATTTATCTTCCGTGTATCACTGTGATAAATTTCTGAATAGTGTTTGGTGATTTACAGTTGTTGCCGGTAATACACAAATGTGTTTGACGGGATCTGTTTCCACAATATACTTGGTTACAGATGTCAATACGTGTAAACGTGTTACGAAACGTAAAACACGTTATCACCCAGGGATTCACAAGCTAAGACAGACAAGGCTGGTCTTTATCTCGAGATAAAACGACAGCCATCTTACATGGGACACTTTTAAAGGTTTTGCAGAAAACAGGATGAGGGAAATTCGGTCATATATGCCGATGATGTACGAAAGCCTATGATGTGTATTCTTTCGTTCATTGATTCTTTTTTCAAGATGTAAGCAAACTGAGAAGCTCTTTTGACTATTATCGTGACGTATATATTTATATTTACCTGCAAGTACAGAATTATCAGTACGAAATCGCATGTGCCTTATTTCTGCAAGTTGTACGTTATCATAATATAGCTCAGCGTGGGTTCCTCCCACCATTGTGCTGCTCCTCGTGCTATAAGTGAAATAATCTAGAGAATTAATCTTAACACACCAATCAAACAAGTAAACGAGTAATTATCATTTGGGAGTTACATGTGTACATTTTGGAGACTAAACCTACGTTTCTCTTACGATTTTGGTATTCATTGTGTGCGTAGCTGTTCACAAGAATATGGATTGTGGACGATGTATTTTATTGATATCTTCTGTCGGTGCTTTTTTCGCTTTTTTGTTTATATCATTTCCAATAGCCCTTACAGGAAGAATTAACAAAATACATGTCGTAAAAAATACACCAGACTCCACTCTGAAACAGCCCCTCTCACGCAGGCAATCTATCACGTGTTGCTATCATGGTTCCTGCCCCCTGTCAACAGGCCACCATCCATCAATCTCCGAGCCAACACTCTTATGGACGGAGCATCCCCAGCAGGATCTGTGACTAATGTGAACAGATGCAGCCCAACAGCACAAGAAATACTTGACAAGATGCATAATTGGATAAATCAATAAATAACTCACGCATACCACTGTGGATAATTATCCAACCTTTATCGATCTACACTGGTATAAAACTGTGTTTGTTCTGGCTTCATATTCAGACAGAACTTTAATTCCGTCTGTTGCAACCCTTGGATCCTGGAATAGTCGGTAAGCTTTCTTTCCTTAATTTATTTCTTTACAAGTAAGGCCGCGTTGGAACGCAGTGGGAAAAAAGATTTGTTTTTGTTCCAAGGATGCGTATCGTTTTCTAACAATTATTAGCCCTATTCATTGTCATTCAGCGTAGTCATTAAATTTTCTGTTTATATAACGTACTATATGGAGTGTTTCAAGATAAAGCTAATTTGCATGTGTGATCCGCTAATTTAGGGTTCTGGCGTCAGTAGAGCTGTGCCTAACTCTCACCAATGCGGTCGTTGTGAGTTCAAGTCTAGCTCATGTTGGTTTCCCCTCCAGTCCAACGTGGTAAGGTCTGCCAGCAACCCGCTGACGGTTGTGGGTTTCAGCCGGGACTGTCCGCTTTCCTCCCGCCATAATGCTGGCCGCCGTCGTATAAGTGAAATATTCCTGAGTACGAAGTAAAACACACGTCAAGTAAATAAATAAATCAATAGTACTGCTGATCATGGAATAAGTGTTTGCTTTTGTGGCTCGATGTAAAATCGTGAAAAACATTAATAAACTGTAATAAATTCTCTCAAAATGTATTTGATCACAGAATACGATTTCAAGATGAAGATTGCGGCTGCAGTGTGCGTCCTTGGCCTGTGCCTCGTGCAATTCTCCCGTAAGTTCATTTTGCTTTCTCTTTAATCCATTGATCATGTTAAGCACCTCTCTGGCCATTACATCCACCTTTACCTTAAATTGAAACTTAACGTAAAGCAAAATATGTATAATAAATAGTTTTGCATTTATTTGTCCTCGAACTTGTACTTTTAAGGTGACAGATGTGTTCAACCTGGATTTGGATCATATTTACATTTTAATATGCTTGTAAATATCATCATAGTTTAGATTAAGCGCATATATTAAAACTAAACAACGAATTTACATTTTCAAATAAACTAATTAGACATGCATCAAATCCTTATTTAGAACGTTATTATGCAACGACGATAGACACTAAAAGCTGGTCCCAAATACTCACAATACAAAAATATTTTCAAATAACCTTGTTTCCTGCTAAAAACATACTAAAGGCAATATTTAGACATAAATTTTGACGCTATTTCAGCTGACTTTGGCATCTTTTTTGTGTTTTCTTACCCTTTAATTCCGCGAGCTTTGGCATATTGACATCAACTCTTTTGTAACACAAGTGGTATCAAGGCACTCTGGTCCTAATCGCCACGCTACACACATGAGTTAACGCTGGACTTGGAGAGGAGGAGTTAGGGGATTCCCCCGCTGTTTTCTTGAATGCTCTCCTCAATATTTAATTGACGACATTTATGTGCCCTCTTGCTCAGTTCAGCGTTCGTTGATGAAAAAAACGTGTCTTTCATGAACATACATGTACACGATGACCATACCTCCAGATCAAACGTGGGTACGTTCGTCAGTGTGTTAAAAACATGTCAGTGTGATTAAAAGTGAAGCTTTGACACGAGTATTCTGGTTTCCCTCACACAGAAAACACTCACCGCCGTCGATAAGTGAAAAATTGTGACATTTAAACAACATACAAAGAATTGCATCAGTGGTCTAGTGGTTAGAGCGTCCGCTTTAAAGTCGTGGCATCCAGGTTCAACGTCGGGTCGGGTGATGTCAGATACTTTAAAAATGGTACTTGTTGCTGCCACACTTGGCGATTATCACTGAGGACTAGAGCAGGGAAAGTGTGGGATTGGTCGGTCCGTTATCCGTATAATATAATTGGGTTGGTGTCATGGATGGTGTCTTCGACTGTTCCACTGGGGACAGCATTGTGCCGGTATGGTATCGCACTGCCATAAGAAAACATATATATGGAGATATATATATATATATCTACAGATCTTAATTACTCCATGTGGTCATGTGACTGAAAAATTGTGGACTACGAGATCCAATCCAAGCATACATATATACCTGCAGAAAACAAAGAATGTTACCTTTAAACAACAAATATACACAACTGTTACCATTTTGCCATGACTGGTCGTTTCATCAAAAATGTCCGTCATTCGATTCAAAAATAGTCCGATTGTTGGACGGGCTTTTAACAGTTTTTTTCCCTAAGCGAAAGGTTGAGATCAGTTTTCTCCAGTTGGAATTCTAAAGTCTGTGTTCTATACACTAAACACTATCTCTGTTTCCAAATCTACACTGTGTTGTAACGCTGGTTGTTTGTGGAAGGCCGGGAGTATAGTTCATGAACTCTGATTTCCTTCAAGGCGGTAATTTTGTTTGTTGTATCTGTTTCAGAGGCTCGGCATTTGCTGAAGGCAGGGAAACTCAGCGATGCCTTTCAAAACGTTGCTGGCCTTTTATCAAATTTAGACCTTCCAGTTAAACCTATGACGAACGATTTGCCCATATTGGACAACCTCTTTGGTAATTCTCTTAACATTTTGGACGAATTAGGAGATCTTTCCGATATACTTTCAAATGTTGAAAAGATTACTCAAGGCAAAGTCACACTTGACGATCTGCCAAATTTGGACATAATCCTGAAAATTATAATTAGAAGACTTTCAAACTTTGTCGATAACCTGTTAAACATGAGAACAAGATTTTCAAGTTTTCAAAATATTTTAGAGGATATTAGTGAAAACATTGACGCAGAGGATATCACAAAAATGCTACGTGAACTGGATGACATAATTGACGATGTTAAGGAGAAACTAAACTTGAAAGAAATAAAGGAAGATTTGATGACGAAACTTCCGGAACTTGGTAGTACCGTTGAGGACATCGCAGATACCATTCTTGAAATTAAGAACAAATTTGGGGGCCTTAGGAGCAAACTTCCAAATATTATGGGAAAATTGGAAGAGGTAATTGAGGATTTACCAGAGCTCAAAGACGTCTTAGGTAATCTGAAGACCAAACTACCTGATCTGCAGGGTCTGAAGGTCAAAGTTCCCGAAATCAAGAACAAATTGGACGATCTGATCAACACAGTACCCGACATTGACAACATGCTTGGCGACCTGATAAACGAACTTCCGGAAATGGACCACGTGTTGGGAGATCTGGCTGACATACTTCCCAACCTCGAAGAGAAGCTTGAAGGTCTGAAGGAAGAGATCCTAGAGTCTTTAAACAAACTTCCAGGTATGGCCCTGCCACAAGAAAACAGTATATATGTAAACACATTTTAATGACTCCATCTCGTCGAGAGATTGAAAAACTGTTGCCTACGACCTTCAATCCAAGCATACATACATACCTACAGAAAACAAAGAATGTTACCTTTAAACAGCAGATATACACAATGGTGACCATTTTTGCTTTGGTTGGTCGTTTCATCAAAAAATTCCGTCTTTCGGTTCACAAAGAGTCCGATTTTTGGACGGACTTTTAACAGTTTTTCCCTGAAGACAAGAGCTGAGAGCTGCGTTTTCCTTTATCATTCCACAACCCTGCCAGTTGTCTTGATAAATCCTAACGTACTGCGATGAGAATTGGACCTTCTGCATCATCATTCGGACACCTATATTTTTATAGCACGTTTCAGTGTGATCGCCTATCAGTTTTCTCCATTTGGAATTCTAAAGTCTGTGCTCCATTTATTAGAGACTATCTCTGTTTCCAAATCTACACAGTGTTGTAATGCTGGTTGTTTGTGGAATTTCTTTCAAGTGGGTAATTTTGTTTGTTGTATCTGTTTCAGTGGCTCGATATTTGCTGAAGGCAGGGAAACTCAACCATGGCTTTCAAAACGTTGCTGACATTTTATCAAATTTAGACCTTCCAGTTAAACCTATGACGAACGATTTTCCCATATTGGACAACCTCTTTGGTAATTCTTTTGACATTTTGGACAAATTAGGTGATCTTTCCGATATACTTTTAAATGTTCAAAAGATTACTCAAGGCAAAGTCACACTTGACGATCTGCCAAGTTTGGACATAATCCTGAAAGCTATAATTAGAAGACTTTCAAACTTTGTCGATAACCTGTTAAACATGAGAACAAGATTTTCAAGTTTTCAAAATATTTTAGAGGATATTAGTGAAAACATTGACGCAGAGGATATCACAAAAATGCTACGTGAACTGGATGACATAATTGACGATGTTAAGGAGAAACTAAACTTGAAAGAAATAAAGGAAGATTTGATGACGAAACTTC
The DNA here is from genome assembly GCA_016165875.1 of Acanthopleura granulata. Taxonomy (NCBI): domain Eukaryota; kingdom Metazoa; phylum Mollusca; class Polyplacophora; order Chitonida; family Chitonidae; genus Acanthopleura; species Acanthopleura granulata. The sequence continues at coordinate 161,656 of JABBOT010000050.1, forward strand.
CGGAACTTGGTAGTACCGTTGAGAACATCGCAGATACCATTCTTGAAATTAAGAACAAATTTGGGGGCCTTAGGAGCAAACTTCCAAATATTATGGGAAAATTGGAAGAGGTAATTGAGGATTTACCAGAGCTCAAAGACGTCTTAGGTAATCTGAAGACCAAACTACCTGATCTGCAGGGTCTGAAGGTCAAAGTTCCCGAAATCAAGGACAAATTGGACGATCTGATCAACACAGTACCCGACATTGACAACATGATTGACGACCTGATAAACGAACTTCAGGAAATGGACCACGTGTTGGGAGATCTGACTGACATACTTCCCAACCTCGAAGAGAAGCTTGGAGGTCTGAAGGAAAAGCTTCCAGAGCCTGGAAACAAACTTCCAGGATTGGGCGGAATAATTTCAGGTGTTTTGGGCAAGCGTGAATCTGAAGGCAACGTCCAGGATTCGGTGGACATTTCGGCAAAGGTCCAGGGTTCGGCGGAATTGGATTCTGAAAGCAAATTCCCAGGATTTGGAGGCATCTTGGGATCTGGATAACATGACCCGGTTTACTTTAAGCCTCGAACCACGAAATTAACAACAAAAATCATATGAAATTAGAAATCGAAGAAATCTTTCCGACAGCGTCCCCACAGTTCATTGGCTTTGGCTTCATGACTCTTACAACATCATATTAAGACACTGATTTTATTTCAAAATGCAATAATTTGGTTGAGTCATGTGCCGCAGTTTTTTTAAACAGTTTCGCCTTTCGCACAGCTTTAGATGTACTGTCTGATTTTTTCTCTACTTTTTGTTGTTTGGGACCCATCTTATGTAGCAACCGTGTCCTGTAATGTATGTATTTATCAAGGAGCTTTCTCCAGTTCAACCAAAACTACTTTGTTATGTTCTTGGAGGAGTGTTTGGTCCTTACTGGATAAATAAATTAATGAACAAACCAATACTGTGTTGAGATCTCGTTATTTTCTTGGATAATTTGTAAAAACTTCCATGCATTCGTCTATATGACATTTGCTAGATATATTTATTTATTTGTTGTGTAAGGCCATATTTCGATTTATTTAATTACATGCTGGAGGTCACTTTTACGGAGGAAGGAAATTGCAGTAAAACACGGCCAGTTATTTATTGATCATGCTGGTTTCTTCTCTGGCCTTAAGTGGGAAGGTCTGCAAGCAACCTCAGGATAGTCGTGGTTTTCCCCCGGGCTCTGACCGGTTTCCTCCCATCAGAATGCTGGCCGCCGTCGTATAAGTGAAATATTTTTGAGTACGGCGCAAAACACCAATCAAATCAATCAATTGAAATAAATTATTTATTGACTTTTACTTGCGGGCTTCCTCAGGTGTGCCGCACAATCATGCACGCCATTTTGGGGTAGGGCAATTGATTTTCACTGAACGTTACACGATCGAAATGGCCACATGAGCGTCGTGGACGGGTTAATGTTAGCAACGCTACACGAGAATATGACACATCGAGAATCTACAAATTCCCTGCTTAAGTGCTTATTTGTGACGGATTCTTGTCATACGGCCATCCCCTTGAATAAACTGGCCGTATAATCGTCATAATTTTTTTAGGATTGGCTGAGAGGGGGGTGACGGCATATTTTGTCCCGTGATGAAAATGGAAGTAAGGATTGAAATGGACTTTTGGGGTCATATTGAAGATGCCGAAGCACAGTGATGTCACAGCTTCTTTTTAGCTGATAAGCATGCTGTAATTGCAATATATATGTCTACGCTCTCCGTGAATATTTATCCATACGTAGTTCAACGGCTGTATGTGTATTTAATGTGAAAATATAATACTTACTGCATGTTTAGTGACGAAAATAGAAGCTGTGACGTCACAATGTTTCAACCTGTCCAATGTGGTCCAAAACGTCCATCGCAGCACCTCAGTCTTTATTTCTATTTTAAGCACTGTAGTCTTTTAGATGATGCCTTGCTTAAATGTGCTCTGTTCTTTTAAGGCTTTGGTCATCCTTCGATACCTTCATCAAATGTGTCCTGAAGTTGAATTTAGATCTCGCCTTAAACCAGGAGAAATATCAGGCGTTTACCAAAGGGCAGTGGTTCATGCCACAAGTCCCAATCATCTCGCCCTACATACTTTACCAGCCTAACACATGTGTTGAGGCAATCCTGAATTTTACATTATCCAATCTCAAAGAATATGGATGTGGCCGATTATACCCGCCGCAAAAGTCGGTGGTTTCCTTCACGTCCTCCACCCTACTGCAATTGTATAAGCCAACAGTTCTTAAGTATGGTATTAAACACCAATCAGACAAATAAATATAGTTAATTAGGACTTGATCTACATTGTCTAGTTGTCATTTTGGCCATCTTGATCGCAGTCCACGTCATTCCATGTGGGAAGGGATATATTTAAAGTAAACATAAGACTGCAACAGAGAGAGTATAGCAAGACCAGCGACGACAGTTGGCAAATGGCCACACGTCACCGGTGAAATCCGACCACTTCTTAATTTACCTGGGAGTTTTATTCTAACTGTTCAAGTAAGTGTCTAAGAAGTGACAGCTTACATGCCTCCTTACACCACGGCTTAAGCAGAATCAGGTACCAAAATTTACAGGGACGCAATTTATCAGGCATCATTGATCTAAAATTACTCAAAGTGCTGTGTTGTGATTAGATTAAACACATGTATACACAATAACATGAACAGTGTTACGCACGGTCAGCGTTCAGGTTGCCATTGATGGCTTAACCAAGTGTGGCCTGGCTGCGACCCTTTAAAATCAATGGTCAGTAGTTTTGAACATAATCGTCGACATTGCTGCGACTGATTTAGTTATGGTGACCAGCCAAGAAACCAGGCAATTCTCGTGTTTCTCCCTCGACATGCCCAAGATTCCAGAATTTTTCCGTCGGATGTATCTCGTAGCCTTGTAGCAGGCCCGATGTTTCACTGGAACTTTAATAGAAATTTGGTTGTACCTGTCGTGCTATCCAGAAAATGTACGATCCAGAGTAGCTCAGGGTTTCACAAGGGATGTAAGTACACTAGAGAATGAGACTAGCAGCAAGTAACATTTATATATTTATTTATTTATTTATATATTTATTTGTTTTTTGTTTGTTTGTTTGTTGGTTGGTTGGTTTGTTTGTTTACTGTGACATAAAGTCCAACCCAAACTGGTTTCTTTTGCAGCAACAAACAGACCAGTTTCGATCACTTCAAGAAGAAATTACAAATTCCATCCACAACAATATTTGTGTCGAAAACAGGATTTTCAGACAAATGTCAAATGATCCGGGATGTTGGACATTTGATGAAGATTCTGTCTGCACATCATAGTAACATGATAAGATCACGTGACGCTGCAAAACTCGCCAATTTCTATATACACACATGTTATTTCTATTGGTGTTGATCGATTGCTGATAGACGACAGCATTTCTGATATCAAGTCTGAAAATTTCACGTGGTTATAAGCCGAACAGTTGTGTGCAGTACATGCTTCAAACCCCGGCAGGGCCACGTTTTAAAGCATTGCGCAATTAATATGTTCGAGGTATGCGCATATGTTACAGTAGGCCCAGTTGGATGTCGCTCATATCGCTTCGGGGTTATCGGCCCAACATGATCGCCAGTATTTAACAAAAGTGTCAGTGTCAATAGAAGATTACCATGAACAATATATTCATGGCATTCTTGAGGAAAGTCCATTTGTTTCCAAAGATTCAAAGGCAATGAAATTAAAAGGCGACATTGTATGTAAATATTGGTATATGTCATTTACTTTCAAAAGAGCTGTGTTGGTGTAAAATTTTTTAAAAAAAAATTTCATTGAATGTGTCTGAATGAATATCCTTGACACGTCAGTGTGATTTATGTACAAACAAAAGTTCGTGTAGTTTGTAGCGTCATGGGATTTGTAGTCCCTTTTAAATGAAATTACACTTCAGTTACTGTGGGTTCGATATCTTCGTAATTCACATTCACTAATCAAAGAAAACACTATGATTGGAACTTATGAAGGAATGTTATAACGAAAAGATTATCTATATATATATATATATATACACACACACACATACACACATATATATATATATGTAGGGGAGGTAACTGAGCCAGCTGTGGTTGAGCAAACAACAGGGTGAGAATCTGTAAGCAATTGTGTGATATGTATCACGTGAAATAAGAGGTTCGGTCTGGAAAGAGATTCTTGTATATGTGTCGATTTGTGTGATGAAATACTTAAATGTCTTATCTCATTCCAGCATTTCTTCCTCAGTTTTAGCGATATTTGTTGCGTGATCCATATCTGTCGATTTACTTGGTCTTCACTCAGCTCAACACGCAAGCTTCCAACCAATCAATCGAGGTCTTAACGCTTGTAACTGGAGAGAATAATTTTCATTTTCGATTGGATTGCTTCAATTATAGCCCCAAACTTTCTCTTAAAAGTGCCAAAATGACTGATGATAAACTAGTCAACGAAATAATCATTAATACATAAAGAAATAAAAAAGTCGTAATTTAACATCAACAATTCTAACCAGAAAAGGCAGTCATTAATTTTCTTACAACGTTTGTTTTTTCCCAAATGACAGTTATGACGTGAAACTATTGTTTCATTGTATGTGTATTTTTTTTCCAGGGAATCTTCAGATTTTTGACATACTGAAATTAATGTACAAATTTTGCTAACAAATTTATTCACAAATAGTACACTCATAGTTTACACGTTGATGCCTGAAGATTGTAACAGTGCCGTGCTTTTATACATATAATTGATTCGGTTACCGCGCCAGCGCAGGGCATCGATCCAAAGTCCTCCCACCCATGCGGTGGCTTTGAGCTCAAGTCCAGTTTATGCTGACTTCCTCTCTGATCGTACGCGGGAAGATCTGCCAGCAAACCTGCGGATGGTCGTGGGTTTCCCCGGGTTCTCACCGGTTTCCTCCCACAATAATGCTGGCCGCCATCGTATAAGTGATATATTATTGAATACCACACCAATCAAATAAATAAACAAATAAATTTACTTATAACTGAAAATTGTAAGCATTGTATATCTGTGCGGTATAAACACAGTCATAAGATCTGTACCCACTTCAATCAAGCAACCAACCAGTTAGCCAACGTGCTAACCTATTTTAACAAACGTAACCCAATAGGTTACCTGTGCGCTATCCTCGCAATTGGATTCAAGATTAGCCTATGAAATGAGAAATGTTGGGATTCTGATTGGATAAAAGTGCTTCACGAAATTTTCGGTTGCCTCCAGAGGCTCCCAAGATGACTAAATATTACGAGTTTACTTCCAGTAACCAAAGCTGAGGATATGTTGGATGAAATTTATGTCTGTGGTAGGAGAACTTGCGCGTTGTGGTAGGGTATGGCACCACGCCAAAGGCTATGGATAGGTATACCTATGAGGTTGTCAAATGTACTGTATAAAATAGTGAAGAACGTCAATCCGCACATTTAATTTGTGATTGGTGGCAGAGCGAAAGTCGACAACTTGGCTAAATGTTAGTAGGAGTTTTCTCCCTTTAACTATACGTTCATGAGATGGAATGTTACACGCCTGTGTATGGAACTTAAATTCACCACAGCTCCTCGATTTAATTGTTTTGCAAACTTAATATTTTTGTACATATTTATTTCACCGTTGATTGGTTAAAAAAGGACGATCGGTTTAAAGGTCGGGGAGACTTATGCTGTGTCTCGCGTGCTGTGGAAATGCAAATGTGTTGAATGATAGAGAGAATACCAAGCACATGTACCAGATAATAACTTCAGAGTTTCCTTTCAGTGGATGAATTTTTTTGTATACTGGTGAGGAATACTTCCTTTGTTTTCACTTGTCGCTAAATTAAACCATCTGTAAACTCATTCATGCCCAATACCAAAATAACCTTTCGTCATTGATGTACAACACTAGCCGCTCTACATTCAAGACGTCGGACGTCAATAAACTAAAGTTTTGACGTTAAGTATGAGTGACTTTATAGAGTGAATATACACGCAGGCCACAAGTTAAAAGGAACAGCCCGTAATAATACAGAGCAGGTGATATAATAGCTGAATATATCTTTCCATTGTAATTTGTCCAATCAAACTAGAGACAAGAAAAAGATATATTTATTCTGATTACGACAACGATCACTGTTATTTTTTGACAGTGTAGTTGTAAACTCAACTGTCTCGTACTCTATTACTGTTATTGGCTTTGGTTTATATCGGGTGGTTAGATAAGGAAAGGGGAGACAAGTGAAGGGGATTCAGACGAAGGGAACACAGTCGAAGAGAAAGCAGACGAAGGGAAGACAAACGAAGGGAAGACAGGCAAAAGGAAGAGAGCCAGCGGTTTTATCCCCTCTCGCACGTTCTAAGAGCACGATTATTAAGCCTGTGACAAATACATATCAAATTCTTAAATAACATAGCAATAAACATTTTTATCATCAAATTCACCAGACTGAGTGTTTTCCCGAGCTAATATCGTACATATATGTCTAAATGTAGAAGAAATTTAAATACAATTGGCTTTTGAGTTTTTTCCTTGAAATAGACATATGAATAGATTAGTAGTGTATACTGAAATTATCCACCACATTGTTTAACTTGTAAACTGTTCACATATACACAATGATGGGCACATCTTTTTAATTCTTCTCTTACATGTGGCGTATAATAAGAAGCCCCTAAACACATTTATTACGGGTAACATGTTCTCATTTAAACCGAAACCCTTATTTTAGTGGTAAGATTTGTAATGATAATCAGTTACCATTTTCTTCAGGGTGTTGTTTCACTTCCTGTCGAGTTTTTGTACTTTCCATCCAATTTCATTTATTTTTTTCGTATATATTAAATATCTTTATTATATCATGTTATTTAATTTTTTTTTTTTACTATTTCTCAATTTGACTTTCGGTTTTAATGACTCCTTAATACATATAATTTGTAGCAATTATAAGAAACAAAATAATGTTTATTTTAATGTTCCAGGATCCGAGAATGGCTTGTAAATTATCGGCAGTATGAGATTCGTGATGCATAGAGGTAACACCGTAATAAATACATAAACAACTTAATTAAGCACCACCGCCACCAACTCCTGGTTTTCACTTTGGCGATTTTGTAAACATGCGATTAATGTTCCTCTGTATCAAAACAGTGTAAAATGTGAATGGTTGTGAACCGCGTGGTACAGGCTGTCATCCAGGCACACGGCGGATACCAGCCGATATTGAGGCAAAATGCTTTTCGAGATAACAAATGGCGTTTTCATTGTGTAATTTAAACCACTGCTTAAACACTGTTCACTCACATTTTACATTCTTTTGATACAGAACAACATTAATCGCCACGATGAAAACCAGAGGGATGCTTAATTAAGTTCGTTGTTTATAACAGTTAGGAGAAAAACAAACAACAAAAAAAGCAAATCCCACAAAACAAGCACATCTAAGTCTTTTACTATTTTGTTCTTTTATGCGATAATTGGGTGATATTTATCTTCCGTGTATCACTGTGATAAATTTCAGAATAGTGTTTGGTGATTTACAGTTGTTTCCGGTAATACACAAATGTGTTTGACGGGATCTGTTTCCACAATATACTTCGTTACAGTCGTCAATACGTGTAAACGTGTTACGAAACGCAAAACACGTTTTCACAGAGGGCTTCACAAGCTCAGACTGAGGCTGAGATTCTTGGTCTTTATCTCGAGATAAAACGACAGCCATCTTACATGGGACATTTTTAAAGGTTTTGCACAAAACAGGATGAGCCAAATTCGGCCATATATGCCGATGATGTACAAAAGTCTATGATGTGTATTCTTTTGTTCATTGATTCTTTTTTGAAGATGTAAGCAAACTGAGAAACTATTTTGACTATTATCGTGTCGTATATATTTATATTTACCTGCAAGTACAGAATTATCAGCACGAAATCGCATGTGCCTTATTTCTGCAAGTTGTATGTTACCATACTTTAGCTCAGCGCGGGTTCCTCCCACCATTGTGCTGTGATATATTCTAGAGAATTAATCTTAACACACCAATCAAAAAAATAAAAGAGTAATTATGATTTGGAAGTTACATGTATACATTTTGGAGACTAAACCTACGCTACTGTTACGATTTTAGTATTCATTGTGTGCGTAGCTGTTCACAAGAATATGGATTGTGGACGATGTATTTTATTGATATCTTCTGTCGGTGCTTTTTTCGCTTTTTTGCTATATATCATTTCCAATAGCCCTTACAAGACCAATTAACAAAATACATGTCGTAAAAAATACACCAGACTCCACTCTGAAACAGCCCCTCTCACGCAGGCAATCTATCACGTGTTGCTATCATGGTTCCTGCCCCCTGTCACCAGGCCACCATCCATCCATTTCCGAGCCAACACTCTTATGGACGGAGCATCAACAGCAGGATCTGTGATAAATGTGAACAGATGCAGTCCACCAGCACAGGAAATACTTGACAAGTTGCATAATTGGATAAATCAATAAATAACTCACGCATACCACTGTGGATAATTATCCAACCTTTATCGATCTACATTGGTATAAAACTGTGTTTGTTCTGGCTTCATATTCAGACAGAACTTTAATTCCGTCTGTTGCAACCCTTGGATCCTGGAATAGTCGGTAAGCTTTCTTTCCTTAATTTATTTCTTTACAAATAAGGCAGCGATGGTACGCAGTGAGATAAAAAATTTGTTTTTGTTCCAAGGATGTGTATCGTTTTCTAACAATTATTAGCCCTATTCATTGTCAATCGGCGTAGCCATTAAATTTTCTGTTTACATAACATACTATTTGGAATCCCAAATGTAATATAACCTGCAGCGTTCGTTAAATCACTGGGAAACTTCTTTCAATGAACAAGAATCATATGTGAACAAATGTACATATACATTTTGATCCATATTTTCTATTTGTTCAAAAGTTTATTAGTCCTTACAAGACACAACTTCAACTAACCACTACTTTCTCATAGAATTTCACGTTTTCACTTATTACTCGATGAACAAATGATTGAAATTGAACAGTAGTCATTTCCATCAAGAGTTTAGCACATACACCAATGTACTTACAGCCTGTGTTCATGTTAAAGCTAATTTGCATGTGTGATCCGCTAATTTAGGGTTCTGGCGTCAGTAGAGCTGTGCCTAACTCTCACCAATGCGGTCGTTGTGAGTTCAAGTCCAGCTCATGTTGGTTTCCCCTCCAGTCCAACGTGGTAAGGTCTGCCAGCAACCCGCTGACGGTTGTGGGTTTCAGCCGGGACCTGTCCGCTTTCCTCCCGCCATAATGCTGGCCGCCGTCCTATAAGTGAAATATTCCTGAGTACGAGGTAAAACACACGTCAACTAAATAAATAAATCAATAGTACTGCTGATCATGGAATAAGTGTTTGCTTTTGTGGCTCGATGTAAAATCGTGAAAAACATTATTAAACTGTAATAAATTCTCTCAAAATGTATTTGATCACAGAATACGATTTCAAGATGAAGATTGCGGCTGCAGTGTGCGTCCTCGGCCTGTGCCTCGTGCAATCCTCCCGTAAGTCCATTTTGCTTTCCCTTTAATCCATTGATCATGTTAAGCACCTCTCTGGCCATTACATCCACCTTTACCTTAAATTGAAACTTAACGTAAAGCAAAATATGTGTAATCAATAGTTTTGTGTTTATTTTTCCTGGAACTTGTCCTTTTAAGGTGACAGATGTGTTCAACCTGGATTTGGATCATATTTACATTTCAATATGCTTGTAAATATCATCATAGTTTAGATTAAGCGCATATATTAAGACTAAACAACGAATTTACATTTTCAAATAAACTAATTAGAGATGCATCAAATCCTTATTTAGAACGTTATTATGCAACGACGATAGACACTAAAAGCTGGTCCCAAATACTTACCATACAAAAATATTTTCAAATAACCTTGTTTCCTGCAAAAAACATATTAAAAGCAATATTTAGACATAAATTTTGACGCTATTTCAGCTGACTTTGGCATCTTTTTTGTGTTTTCTTACCCTTTAATTCCGCGAGCTTTGGCATATTGACATCAACTCTTTTGTAACACAAGTGGTATCAAGGCACTCTGGTCCTAATCGCCACGCCAAACACATGAGTTAACGCTGGACTTGGAGAGGGAGTTAGGGGATTCCCCCGCTGTTTTCTTGAATGCTCTCCTCAATATTTAATTGACGACATTTATGTGCCCTCTTGCTCAGTTCAGCGTTCGTTGATGAAAAAAACGTGTCTTTCATGAACATACATGTACACGATGAGCATACTTCCAGATCAAACTTGAGTACGTTCGTCAGTGTGTTAAAAACATGTCAGTGTGATTAAAAGTGAAGCTTTGACACGGGCACTCTGGTTTCCCTCACACAGAAAACACTGACCGCCGTCGATAAGTGAACAGTTGTGACATTTAAACCACATACAAAGAACTGCATCAGTGGTGTAGTGGTTAGAGCGTCCGCTTTAAAGTCGTGGCATCCAGGTTCAACGTCGGGTCGGGTGATGTCAGATACTTTAAAAATGGTACTTGTTGCTGCCACACTTGGCGATTATCACTGAGGACTAGAGCAGGGAAAGTGTGGGATTGGTCGGTCCGTTATCCGTATAATGTAATTGGGTTGGTGTCATGGATGGTGTCTTCGGCTGTTCCACTGGGGACAGCATTGTGCCGGTATGCTATCGCACCGCCACAAGAAAACAGCATATATATATACACATCTTCATGACTCCGTGCCGTCATGTGATTGAAAAATTGTGGACTACGACGTTCAATCCAAGCATACATACACACCTGCAGAAAACAAAGAATGTTACCTTTAAACAACAAATATACACAACTGTTACCATTTTTGCTATCAACAAATATACACAACTGTTCCTGTTTTGCTATGACTGGTCGTTCCATCAAAAATTTCCGTCATTCGATTCAAAAATAGTCCGATTGTTGGACGGGCTTTTAACAGTTTTTTTCCCTAAGCGAAAAGTTGAGATCAGTTTTCTCCAGTTGGAATTCTAAAGTCTGTGTTCTATTCACTAAACACTATCTCTGTTTCCAAATCTACACAGTGTTGTGACGCTGGTTGTTTGTGGAAGGCCGGGAGTATAGTTCATGAACTTAGATTTCCTTCAAGGCGGTAATTTTGTTTATTGTATCTGTTTCAGAGGCTCGGTATTTGCTGAAGGCAGGGAAACTCAGCGATGCCTTTCAAAACGTTCCTGACATTTTATCAAATTTAGACCTTCCAGTTAAACCTATGACGAACGATTTGCCCATATTGGACAACCTCTTTGGTAATTCTTTTGACATTTTGGACAAATTAGGTGATCTTTCCGATATACTTTTAAATGTTGAAAAGATTACTCAAGGCAAAGTCACAGTTGACGATCTGCCAAATTTGGACATAATCCTGAAAGCTATAATTAGAAGACTTTCAAACTTTGTCGATAACCTGTTAAACATGAGAACAAGATTTTCAAGTTTTCAAAATATTTTAGAGGATATTAGTGAAAACATTGACGCAGAGGATATCACAAAAATGCTACGTGAACTGGATGACATAATTGACGATGTTAAGGAGAAACTAAACTTGAAAGAAATAAAGGAAGATTTGATGACGAAACTTCCGGAACTTGGTAGTACCGTTGAGGACATCGCAGATACCATTCTTGAAATTAAGAACAAATTTGGGGGCCTTAGGAGCAAACTTCCAAATATTATGGGAAAATTGGAAGAGGTAATTGAGGATTTACCAGGGCTCAAAGACGTCTTAGGTAATCTGAAGACCAAACTGCCTGATCTGCAGGGTCTGAAGGTCAAAGTTCCCGAAATCAAGGACAAATTGGACGATCTGATCAACATAGTACCCGACATTGACAACATGCTTGGCGACCTGATAAACGAACTTCCGGAAATGGACCACGTGTTGGGAGATCTGGCTGACATACTTCCCAACCTCGAAGAGAAGCTTGAAGGTCTGAAGGAAGAGATCCTAGAGTCTTTAAACAAACTTCCAGGTATGGCCCTGCCACAAGAAAACAGAATATATGTAAACACATTTTCATGACTCCTTGTCGTCAAGAGATTGAAAAACTGTTGCCTACGACCTTCAATCCAAGCATACATACATACCTACATAAAACAAAGAATGTTACCTTTAAACAGCAGATATACACAATGGTGACCATTTTTGCTTTGGTTGGTCGTTTCATCAAAAAATTCCGTCTTTCGGTTCACAAATAGTCCGATTTTTGGACGGACTTTTAACAGTTTTTCCCTGAAGACAAGAGCTGAGAGCTGCGTTTTCCTTTATCATTCCACAACCCTGCCAGTTGTCTTGATAAATCCTAACGTACTGCGGTGAGAATTGGACCTTCTGCATCATCATTTGGACACCTATATTTTTATAGCACGTTTCAGTGTGATCGCCTATCAGTTTTCCCCATTTGGAATTCTAAAGTCTGTGCTCCATTTACTAAAGCCTATCTCTGTTTCCAAATCTACACAGTGTTGTAACGCTGGTTGTTTGTGGAATTTCTTTCAAGTGGGTAATTTTGTTTGTTGTATCTGTTTCAGTGGCTCGATATTTGCTGAAGGCAGGGAAACTCAACCATGGCTTTCAAAACGTTGCTGACATTTTATCAAATTTAGACCTTCCAGTTAAACCTATGACGAACGATTTGCCCATATTGGACAACCTCTTTGGTAATTCTTTTGACATTTTGGACAAATTAGGTGATCTTTCCGATATACTTTTAAATGTTGAAAAGATTACTCAAGGCAAAGTCACAGTTGACGATCTACCAAGTTTGGACATAATCCTGAAAATTATAATTAGAAGACTTTCAAACTTTGTCGATAACCTGTTAAACATGAGAACAAGATTTTCAAGATTTCAAAATATTTTAGAGGATATTAGTGAAAACATTGACGCAGAGGATATCACAAAAATGCTACGTGAACTGGATGACATAATTGACGATGTTAAGGAGAAACTAAACTTGAAAGAAATAAAGGTAGATTTGATGACGAAACTTCCGGAACTTGGTAGTACCGTTAAGAACATCGCAGATACCATTCTTGAAATTAAGAACAAATTTGGGGGCCTTAGGAACAAACTTCCAAATATTATGGGAAAATTGGAAGAGGTAATTGAGGATTTACCAGGGCTCAAAGACGTCTTAGGTAATCTGAAGACCAAACTACCTGATCTGCAGGGTCTGAAGGTCAAAGTTCCCGAAATCAAGGACAAATTGGACGATCTGATCAACACAGTACCCGACATTGACAACATGCTTGACGACCTGATAAACGAACTTCCGGAAATGGACCACGTGTTGGGAGATCTGGCTGACATACTTCCCAATCTCGAAGAGAAGCTTGAAGGTCTGAAGGAAAAGCTTCCAGAGCCTGGAAACAAACTTCCAGGATTGGGCGGAATAATTTCAGGTGTTTTGGGCAAGCGTGAATCTGAAGGCAACGTCCAGGATTCGGTGGACATTTCGGCAAAGGTCCAGGGTTCGGCGGAATTGGATTCTGAAAGCAAATTCCCAGGATTTGGAGGCATCTTGGGATCTGGATAACTTGACCCGGTTTACTTTAAGCCTCGAACCACGAAATTAACAACAAAAGTCATACGAAATTAGAAATCGAAGAAATCTTTCCGACAGCGTCCCCACAGTTCATTGACTTTGGGTTCATGACTCTTACAACATCATATTAAGACACTGATTTTATTTCAAAATGCAATAATTTGGTTGAGTCATGTGCCGCAGTTTTTTTAAACAGTTTCGCCTTTCGCACAGCTTTAGATGTACTGTCTGTTTTTTTCTCTACTTTTTATTGTTTGGGACCCATCTTATGTAGCAACCGTGTCCTGTAATGTATGTATTTATCAAGGAGCTTTCTCCAGTTCACCCAAAACTACTTTGTTATGTTCTTGGAGGAGTGTTTGGTCCTTACTGGATGAATAAATTAATGAACAAACCAATACTGTGTTGAGATCTCGTTATTTTCTTGTATAATTTGTAAAAACTTCCATGCATTTGTCTATATGACATTTGCTAGATATATTTATTTATTTGTTGTTTAAGGCCATATTTCGATTTATTTAATTACATGCTGGAGGTCACTTTTACGGAGGAAGGAAATTGCGGTAAAACACGGCCAGTTATTTATTGATCATGCTGGTTTCTTCTCCGGGGGTACGTGGGAAGGTCTGCAAGCAACCTCAGGATAGTCGTGGTTTTCCCCCGGGTTCTGACCGGTTTCCTCCCATCAGAATGCTGGCCGCCGTCTTATAAGTGAAATATTCTTCAGTACGGCGCAAAACACCAATCAAATCAATCAATTGAAATAAATTATTTATTGACTTTTACTGGCGGGCTTCCTCAGGTGTGCCGCACAATCATGCACGCCATTTTGGGGTAGGGCAATTGATTTTCACTGAACGTTACACGGTCGAAACGGCCACATGAGCGTCGTGGACAGGTTAATGTTAGCAACGCTACACGAGAATATGACAGACCGAGAATCTACAAATTCCCTGCTTAAGTGCTTATTTGTGACGGATTCTGGTCATACGGCCATCCCCTTGAATAAACTGGCCGTATAATCGTCATGATTTTTTTTAGGATTGGGGGGAGGGGGGCATATTTTGTCCCGTGATGAAAATGGAAGTAAAGATTGAGATGGACTTTTGGGGTCATATTGAAGAGGCCGAAGCACAGTGATGTCACAGCTTCTTTTTAGCTGATAAGCATGCTGTAATTGCAATATATATGTCTACGCTCTCCGTGAATATTTATCCATACGTAGTTCAACGGCTGTATGTGTATTTAATGTGAAAATATAATACTTACAGCATGTTTAGTGACGAAAATAGAAGCACAGAAGTCACAATGTTTCAACCTGTCCAATGTGGTCCAAAAAGTCCATCGCAGCACCTCAGTCTTTATTTCTATTTTAGGCACTGTAGTCTTTTAGATGATGACTACCTTGCGTAAATGTGCTCTGTTTATTTAAGGCTTTGGTCATCCTTCGATACCTTCATCAAATGTCCTAAAGTTGAATTTAGATCTCGCGTTAAATCAGGAGGAATATTAGGCGTTTACTAAAGGGCGGTGGTTTATGCCACCAGGCCCAATCACCTCACCCTACATACTTTACCAGCCTAACACGTGTGTTGAGGCAACCCAGAATTTTACATTATCCAGTCTCAAAGAATATGGATGTGTCCGATTATACCCGCCGTAAAAGTCGGTGGTTTCCTTCACGTCCTCCACCCTACTGCAATTGTATAAGCCAACAGTTCTTAAGTATGGTATTAAACACCAATCAGACAAATAAATACAGCTAATTAGGTCTTGATCTACATTGTCTAGTTGTCATTTTGGCCATCTTGATCGCAGTCCACGTTATTCCAAGTGGGAAGGGATATATTTAAAGTAAACATACGACTGCAACCGAGAGAGTATAGCAAGACCAGCGACGATAGTTGGCAAATGGCCACACGTCACCGGTGAAATCCGACCACTTCTTAATTTACCTCGGAGTTTTATTCTAACTGTTCAAGTAAGTGTCTAAGAAGTGATAGCTTACATGCCTCCTTGCACCATGGCTTAAGCAGAATCAGGTACCAAAATTTACAGAGACGCAAATCATCAGGCGTCAGTGATCTAGAATTACTCAAAGTGCTGTGTTGTCATTAGATTAAACACATGTATACACAATAACATGAACAGTGTTACGCACGATCGCGGTTCAGGTTACGATTGATGGCATAACCACGTGTGGCCTGTCTGCGACCCTTTGAAATCAATGGTCAGAAGTTGTGAACATAATCGTCGACATTGCTGCGACTGATTTAACTCTCGTGACCAGCCAAAAAGCCTGGCAATTCTCGTGTTTCTCCTGCGACTTGTCGTAGCCTTGTAGCAGGTCCGATTTGGCACTGGACCTTTAATGGAAATTTGGTTGTGCCTGTCGTGCTATCCGGAAAATGTACGATCCAGAGTAGCTCAGGGTTTCACAAGGGATGTGAGAGGAGCAGCAAGTAACATTTATTTATTTATTTATTTATTTATTTATTTATTTGTATGTTTCTTTCTTTTTTTGTTTGTCTCTTTGTTTCTTGGTTTCTTTGTTTGCTTACTGTGGCATAAAGTCCAACCCAAACTGGTTTCTTTTGCAGTAACAAACAGACCAGTTTAGATCACTTCAAGAAGAAATTACAAATTCCATCCACAACAACATTTGTGTCGAAAACAGCTTTTTTAGACAAATGTCAAATGATCCTGCATGTTGGACATTTGATGAAGATTCTGTCTGCACATCACAGTAACATGATACCTTGAAGATCACGTAACCGTGCAATACTCGCCAATTTATATATACACACATGTTATTTCCATTGGTGTTGATCGATTGCTGATAGACGACAGCATTTCTGATATCAAGTCTGAAAATTTCATGTGGTTATAAGCCGAAAGTAAATTTCAGAAAGAAAATGTTTGGAAAACGTCTGAGAGTAGTTGATACTTACGTAAACAGTTGTGTGCAATACATGCTTCAAAAGCCGGCAGGGCCACGTTTTAAAACATTGCGCAATTAATATGTTCGAGATATGCGCATATGTTACAGTAGGCCCAGTTGGATGTCGCTCATATCGCCTCGGGGTTATCGGCCCAACATGATCGCCAGTATTTAACAAAAGTGTCAGTGTCAATAGAAGATTACCATGAACAATATTTTCATGGCATTCTTCAGGAAAGTCCATTTATTTCCAAAGCTTCCAAGGCAATGAAATTAAAATATATATATATATATATATATATATATATAAATATATATATATATATATGAGGGAACTGAGCCAGTTGTGTTTCAGCAAACAACAGGGTGAGAATCTGTAGCGAATAGTCCGGATGAAGGCCATGGAGGTCTTTTTGATGCATTTCTTCGAAAACCCTCTCAGTTTTACGTCCCCATCCGCGCGTGCCTTGGTGTCGAATGAACCCCAAAATAAGCAACTGTGTGATTTGTATCACGTGAAATAAGAGGTTCGGTCTGATTGAGATTCTTGTATATGTGTCGATTTCTGTGATCAAATACTTAAATATCTTATCTCATTCCAGCATTTCTTCCTCAGTTTTAGCGATGTTGGTTTCTTGATCCATATTGCCAATAGCATTAACGTCAAACTGTCGATTTTCTTGGTCTTCACTCAGCTCAACACGCAACCTTCCAACCAATCAATCGAGGTCTTAACGCTTGTAACTGGAGAGAATAATTTTAATTTTCGATGGGATTCAATTATAGCCCCAACCTTTCTCTTAAAAGTGCCAAAATGATTGATGATAATTAGTCAACGAAACAATCATTAATACATAAAGAAATAAAAAAGTCGTAATTTAACATCAACAATTCTAACCAGAAAAGGCAGTCATTAATTTTCTTACAATGTTTGTCTTTTCCCAAGTGACAGTTATGACGTGAAACTATTGTTTTATTGTATGTGTAGTTTTTTGTCCAGGCAATCTTCAAATACTTAACATACTGAAATTAATGTACAAATTTTGCTAACATATTTATTCACAAATAGTACACTCATAGTTTACACGTTGATGGCTGAAGATTGTAACAGTGCCGTGCTTTTATACATATAATTGATTCGGTTACCGCGCCAGCGCAGGGCATCGACCCAAAGTCCTCCCACCCATGGGGTCGCTTTGAGCTCAGGTCCAGTTTATGATACCTTTCTCTCTGTTCGTACGCGGGAAGGTCTGCCAGCAAACCTGCGGATGGTCGTGGGTTTCCCCGGGCTCTGACCGGTTTCAAATAAATAAACAAATAAATTTACATGTAACTGAAAATTGTAAGCATTGTATATCTGTGCGGTATAAACACAGTCATAAGATCTGTACCCACTTGAATCAAGCAACCAACCAGTTAGCCAACGTGCTAACCTATTTTAACAAACGTAACCCAATAGGTTACTTGTGTAATGATAGACTTTCATAATCTTACGTATGTTTGACGCGATGCATGTTTTCATATCAACCCTATTTGTATACGCGCCAGAGCGCCACTACAGAGAGTGCAGTCCGGTCAATTTTATGTAGTGCAAAGTGTTCGTCAGATTGCTCCAAATAAACATCCTTAACACGGATAATGGACATTCTTTAATCAGTACATGGTGTCAGAAGTGGAGCACAGAAGTTCTTCCATCCTAAAAATGAGTCAAGACGGCTTGCCAACACCGAAACCTTAGAATCTCGACGGAAATGTGTCGCAGAATTGACGGCGATGGATCCAGCAGTACAGGTTGTACATGATAGCGTCCGAGAAGACGGAAAAAGCTGAAGCCTTACAGTGTGCAACATTTTTGACTCTTGCCGGCACAAATGCCATTGAAGTGTAGAGCAAGTTCACGTTTACGGAAGACGAGCGGGACAAAATTGAACCTTTGATAGCGAAGTTCACAGAACACTGCACGTCGAAGAAGAACGCCACATTTGAGAGACACAAACTGAGCCACCGTGTTCAACGACCAGGTGAGCCATTTGATAGCTTCTTGACAGACATAAGGCTACTCATTAAGAATTGTGGGTACAGAGAGTTAGCAGACAGTATCCTGAAGGATCGAATTATAGAGGGAATTAACTCTGAACAGACGAGAATAAGACTGTTACGTGAGCCCGAGTTATCTCTCGAGAAGGCAATATCGCTATGCAGAGCATCTGAAACGGCCACTAATCACCTGAGGGTTATGACTAGTGATGATCAGTCAGCAGCAGTAACCCATGCAGTCAGCAAAAACAAGGGTAAACAGACAGGACAGACACACAAAAGCAGTACAAGTAACAGTGGAAATAAAACAGATAAACAGACGGATCATAGGAAGACAAAACATAATGGCCCAGAATGCAGCCGATGTGGATATCGCCACGCTGTACATGGAAAGTGCCCAGCATATGGACAAACATGTAATCGGTGCTCGAAAATTGGACATTTTCAGAAAATGTGTAAAACCAAAAATGTTCATGCTGTAGAAGACAGCCATCAAGAAGAGGATAGTACATCATACTCAGAGTCCACTTAGTCAGAACTTTTTGTTGATAACATAGACTCTCAGTCGTGTAGAGAGCCATGGATTGTACCATTATTGGTGAACAAGACTGTCGTTCATGTAAAGTTGGACACTGGTTCAGATGTGAATATTTTGCCCAAATCTGAATTTAACAAGCTACTTGTCAAACCAAAACTGAAACCTGCAACTGTTAAACTAACGGCATATGCTGGTAGTGAGATACCCGTCATTGGACAATGTGTACTAACTGTTGAACACAAAGGGCAGTTAAGAAGGTCTTTGTTTAGTATCAGCCGAGCAAATGTTCAGCCAATATTAGGCAGGAAAATGAGTAACAATATGGGACTGATTAAACGAGTGTTAGCTGTCACTGACAAACATGAAACTAATGTGTTTTCAGAATTTCCAGAATTGTTTCAGGGACTTGGATGCTTGAAAACCAAAGTCAACATAAAGCTGAGAGAAGGCTACACCCCTGTGGTAGAACCATGTCATAAAATCCCATTCGCACTCCATGGCAAGGTAAATGGGGAACTTGAACGAATGGAACAAATGGGCGTAATCACAAAAGTAAGTGAACATACAGAATGGGTGAGTTCAATGGTCGTAGTTAATAAACCTAATGGAAAGCTACGCATATGCTTGGACCCTAGAAATTTGAATAAAGCAATCTTAAGAGAGCACTATAAATTACCCACATGAGATGAGGTAATGTCCAAGTTTGCTGGTGCTCGTTACTTCACAAAACTGGATGCCTCCAGTGGATTCTGGCTGATACCTTTTTGATGAGGAAAGTTCAAGGCTATGCACGTTTAATACACCATTTGGACGAGACCGTTACTTAAAATTACCATTTGGCATCTCCAGCGCCCCAGAAATTTATCATCGACAAATACACTCGCTGTTTGAACATGTTGATGGAGTAGATACATCGATGTATGACATCATTATCTGGACAAATGACAAGGAGCCACATGATAACCGTGTAAGACAGGTGTTGGAAATTGTCAGAGACAATAATCTGAAACTCAACCCCGACAAATGTCTGTACTGTGTGAATGAACTGACATTCTTAGGTGACACAATCTCAAAAGATGGACTGAAACCTGACGCTAAGAAAGTTGAAGCCATCAATGACTTTGCCAGACCAGCATGTAAAAAAGATATACAGCGTTTCATTGGTATGATAAATTATCTAGAACGTTACATTCCAGACTTATCAGTGAGAGCTGCACCACTACATAAGCTCCTGGACAAAACCATACAATGGGATTGGACAGATGAACAGGAGATGGCCTGGAAGGATCTTAAGGAAGCCATTTCCCATGGGCATGTGTTACAATTTTATGACCAAACGAAACCAATCAAAGTATCAGCTGATGCAAGTAAGAACGGAATTGGTGCTGTACCCTTACAAAGACATGACGACTTGTGGTTGCCAGTTGCTTATGCATCCAGAGCTATGACACAAGCAGGAGTGTAGGTATGCACAAATTGAAAAAGAAACTCTTGCCATTACCTATGCATGTGAACATTTCCATCAGTACATTTATGGCCAGACTGTGGAAATTGAAACACATCACAAACCTATGGAGGCCATATTCACAAAGGGACTGAATGATTGCCCTCCAAGGCTACAACGATTTCGACTGCGACTGCAGAAGTATGACTTATCTGTGTGTTATACCCCTGGGAAAGTGATGTTCACAGCAGATGCTTTATCTAGAGCATACAGGAAACAGATAGTGCCAGTTAGCAGTACAGAGACCGATGTACAAGCATATGTTGATGGCATACTGTCAAATCTACCGGTGTCTGATGAACGCTTAGATGACATCAGAACGCAAACAGCTAATGATCCTGTGATGTCAGCTCTTGTCAACGTGATCCTTGATGGATGGCCTAATGACAAAAAGGCTTGCCCAGCTGAAATTTCTGAATTTTGGAACTACAGAGATGAACTGAGCACCATTGATGGATTGGTGTTGAAAGGCTCTAGAGTTGTGATTCCCCAAAAACTGCATGACCTTATGCTGACAAAAATTCACAAAGATCATCTTGGTCAAGAAAAATGTAAACGTAGAGCCCGTGAAGTGTTATTCTGGCCTCGTATGAATCAAGACATTGACAGTGTAGTGAAAAACTGTGAACTATGTATTACGTACAGAGCAAAGTAGCAGAGTGAACCGCTGTTGTCAAATTCAGTAGCTTTACGGCCTTGGCAAAAGGTTGCTACTGATTTGTGTTATGTTAATAACAAAACCTACATAGTTGTGGTTGATTGTTACTCCACATTCCCTGAGATCAGTCAGCTTAGTGGATCCGGAAGTAAACCAGTGATCCAAGCATTAAAATCCGTATTTGCTTGACACGGCATACCAGATGAAGTTGTTAGTGACAATGGACCATGTTACAACAGTAGTGAATTCAAACAGTTCTCTAAAGAGTGGGGATTTACCCATACAACATCTAGCCCATTGTACCCCAGATCTAATGGACTAGCAGAAAAAACTGTGCAAATTGTGAAGAGGATTCTAAAAAAAATCTTGTGACAGTGGTGATGGTCCATATCTTGGACCGTTAGTGTACCGTAGTTCACCTCTTGAGAGTGGAAGCTCTCCAGCACAGTTGTTAATGAATCGACGTACTCGCTCAAATCTGCCCATAACGGAATAATTGCTTAGAGTTAAAAACTCTGGATTGACGGTTCAAAGAAAGTTGGAACAGAAGAGGAAACAGAAGCAGTATCATGACAGAGGAAGCCGACCTCTACTACCGTTGAGCGCTGGATCAAAGGTGCGTATACGAGAACAGAAATCCTGTGTACAGAAAGGAACAGTTATTCGCCAGGTAGCCCCTCGTTCCTATCTCGTGCAAACAACAGATGGTTGGGTGTTTAGAAGCTGTGATTTGCTGTGTGTTAATCAGACCATCAGCCCTGATCTCTACTCACAGCCAGCAGAGGACCAATTACTTGAACAGCTACAAACCTGTGGTGATAGACAGCACACAGCAAACTGATTCATCACTTGAACATACATGTTATTCCTCCAGCCAGAGGCAGTTGACTACAGGGCCCAAACTGACCAGTACCACTGACATTCCTAAAACCTGTCCAGCTAGACCAAGGAGAGACATTAAGCGACCAGTGAGGCTCATAGAAACTATGTAAATTCAGGGATTCCTAGACATCTCTGTGACTCACAATTTGTGATGTTCATGGACTGTAATTTGCGTAAAGAAGTTTGAAAGTGTACTATATGAAAGTTAACTTCATCGTTTGTTTCATTTTTAGTGGAAAACACTATAAACTGTTGAGTTAGATTGTGTTGATGATCTTAAATATTTAGTGTTCTTAAGACAGTTATCTATTGTCGGTATGAACAATCTACATTAAGCCAGTTCAATCTCTTTTCAGTAGTAATTTTACAGTTTACAGTTTTTTACAGTTACAGCTAAAGTTAAAACTTAAAAAAAAAGAGATGTAATGATGCACTTCCATAATCTTACGTATGTTTGACGCGATGCATGTTTTCATATCAACCTTATATGTATACGCGCCAGAGCGCCACTACAGAGAGGGCAGTCCCGCCAATTTTATGTAGTGCAAAGTGTTCGTCAGATTGCTCCAAATAAACAACCTTAACACGGATAATGGACATTCTTTAATCATTACAACTAGGTTACTTGTGCACTATCCGCGCAATTGGATTCAAGATTTACCTATGAAATGAGAAGTGTTGGGATTCTGATTGCATAAAGCTGCTTCACGGAAATTTTCAATTGCCTCCAGAGGCTCCCAAGATGAGTAAATATTACGAGTTTACTTCCAGTAACCAAAGCTGAGGATATGTTGGATTAAATTTATGTTTGTGGTAGGAAAACTTGCGCGTTGTGGTAGGGAATGGCACCACGCCAAAGGCTGTGAATAGGTATACCTATGAGGTTGTCAAATGTACTGTATAAAAGAGTGAAGAAGGTCAATCCGCACATGTAATTTGTGATCGGTGGTAGATCGAGAGTCGCCAACTTGGCTAAATGTTAGTAGGAGTTTTCTCCCTTTAACTATGCGTTCATGAAACGGAATGTTACACTCCTGTGTATGGAACCTAATTTCAAGACAGCTCCTCGATTTAACTGTTATGCAAGCTTAATATTGTTGTACATATTTATTTCACCCTTGCTGGGTTAAAAAAGGACGATCGGTTCTAAAGGTCGGGGACACTTATGCAGTGTCTCGCGTGCTGTGGAAATGCAAATGTGTTGAATGATAGAGAGAATACCAAGCACATGTACCAGATAATAACTTCAGAGTTTCCTTTCAGTGGACGAATTTTTTTGTATACTGGTGAGGAGTACTTCCTTTGTTTTCACTTGTCTCGTAAATTAAACCATCTGTAAACTCATTCATGCCCAATACCAAAATAACCTTTCGTCATTGGTGTACAACACTAGCCGCTCTACAATCAAGACATCGGACGTCAATAAACTAAAGTTTGGACGTTAAGTATGAGTGACTTTACAGAGAGAGAAATATACACGCAGGCCACAAGTTAAAAGGAACAGCCCGTAATAATACAGAGCAGGTGATATAAAAGCTGAATATATCTTTCCATTGTAAATTGTCCAATCAAACTAGAGACAAGAACAAGATATATTTATTCTGAATACGGCAACGATCACTGTTATTTTTTGACAGTGTACCTGTAAACTCAACTGTCTCGTACTCTATTACTGTTGTTGGCTTTGGTTTATATCGGGTGGTTAGATAAAGGAAGGGAAGACAAGTGAAGGGGATTCAGACGAAGAGAACACAGTCGAAGAGAAAGCAGACGAAGGGAAGACAAACGAAGGAAAGACAGGCAAAGGGAAGAGAGCCGGCGGTTTTATCCCCTCTCGCACGTTCTAAGAGCACGATTATTAAGCCTGTTTCAAATACATATTAAATTCGTAAATAATATAGCAATAAAATGTCAACATTTGTTTGATCTAATTCACCAGACTGAGTGTTTTTCCGCGCTAACACCATACATACATGTCTAAATGTAGAAGAAATTTAAATACAATTAGCTTTTGAGTTTTTACTGGAAATAGACATATGAATAGATTAGTAGTGTTTACTGGAATTATCCACCACATTGTTTAACTTGTAAACTGTTCACATATACACAGTGATGGGCACATCTTTTTAATTCTCCTCTTACATGTGGGGTATATTTATTAAGAAGCGCCTAGACACATTTATTACGTGTAACATGTTCTCATTTATAACCGAAGCCCTTATTTTAGTGGTAAGATATGCGCCTATAATCAAGTACCATATTCTTCTGGGTGTTGTTTCACTTTCTGTCGAGCTTTTGTACTTTCCATCCAATTTCTTTCTTTTTTTCGTATATATTAAATATCTTTATTATATCCTATTATATTTTTTCTTACTATTTCTCCATTTGACTTTCGGTTTTAATGACTCCTTAATACATGTAATTTGTAGCAATTGTAAGAAACAAAATAATGTTTATTTTAATGTTCCCGGATCCGAGAATGGCTTGTAAATTATCGGCAGTATGAGATTTGTGATGCATAAAGTTAACACCGTAATAAATACATAAACAACTTAATTAAGCACCACCGCCACCAACTCCTGGTTTTCACTTTGGCGATTTTGTGAACATGCGATTAATGTTCCTCTGTATCAAAACAGTGTAAAATGTGAATGGTTGTGAACCGCGTGGTCCAGGCTGTCATCCAGGCACACGGCGGATACCAGCCGACACTGAGGTAAAACGCTTTTCAAGATAACAAATGGCGTTTTCATTGTGTAATTTAAACCACTGCTTCAACACTACTCACTTACATTTTACATTCTTTTGATACAGAACAACATTAATCGCCACGATGAAGACCAGAGGGATCCTTAATTAAGTCCGTTGTTTATAACAGTTACGAGCAAAACAAACAACAAAAAAAGCAAATCCCACAAAACAAGCACATCTAAGTCTTTTAGTATTTTGTTCTCTTATGTGATAATTCGGTGATATTTATTTTCCGTGTATCACTCTGATAAATTTCAGAATAGTGTTTGGTGATTTACAGTTGTTTCCGGTAATACATAAAGATGTTTGACGGGATCTGTTTCCACAATATACTTGGTTACAGATGTCAATACGTGTAAACGTGTTACGAAACGTAAAACACGTTATCACCCAGGGCTTAACAAGTTCAGACAGACAAGGCTGAGATTCTTGGTCTTTATCTCGAGATAAAACGACAGCCATCTTACATGGGGCATTTTTTTAAAATTTTGCATAAAACAGGATGAGCGAAATTCGGCCATATATGCCGATGATGTACGAAAGCCTATGTTGTGTATTCTTTCGTTCATTTCTTCTTTTTTGAAGATGTAAGCAAACTGAGAAGCTATTTTGACTATTATCGTGACGTATATATTTATATTTACCTGCAAGTACAGAATTATCAGCACGAAATCGCATGTCCCTTATTTCTGCAAGTTGTATGTTGTCATAATTTGGCTCAGCGCGGGTTCCTCCCACCATTGTGCTGGTCCTCGTCATGTAAGGGAAATATTCTAGAGAATTAATCTTAGCACACCAATCAAATAAATAAACGAGTAATTATGATTTGGGAGTTACATGTATACATTTTGTAGACTAAACCTACGCTACTGTTACGATTTTAGTATTCATTGTGTGCATAGCTGTTCACAAGAATATCGATTGTGGACGATGTATTTCATTGATATCTTCTGTCGGTGCTTTCTTCGCTTTTTTGCTTATATCATTTCCAATAGGCCTTACAGGACGAAGTAACAAAATACATGTCGTAAAAAATACACCAGACACCACTCTGAAACAGTCCCTTTCACGCAGCCAATCTATCACGTGTTGCTATCATGGTTCGTGCCCCCTGTCAGCAGGCCACCATCCATCAATCCCAGCGCCCCTACTCTTATGGACGGAGCATCCCCAGCAGGATCTGTGACAAATGTGAACAGATGCAGCCCAACAGCACAAGAAATACTTGACAAGATGCATAACTGGATAAATCAATAAATAACTCACGCATACCTCTGTGGATAATTATCCAACCGTTATCGATCTACACTGGTATAAAACTGCGTTTGTTTTGGCTTCATATTCAGACAGAACTTTGCAAGCCTTGGGTCCTGGAACAGTCGGTAAGCTCTTCTTCCTTAATTTATTTGTTTACAAATAAGGCAGCGGTGGTACGCAGTGAGAAAAAAGATGTGTTTTTCTCTCAAGGATGTGTATCGTTTTCTAACAGTTATTAGCCCTCTTCATTGTCAATCAGCGTAGCCATTAAATTTTCTGTTTACATAACGTACTATATGGAATCCCAAATGTAATATAACCTGCAGCCTTCGTTAAATCACTAGAATATTTTTTTCAATGAACAAGAATCATATGTGAACAAATGTACATATACATTTTGAGCCATATTTTTTATTTGTTCAAAAGTTTATTAGTCCTTACAAGATACAACTTCAACCAACCACTACTTTTTCATAGAATTTTACGTTTTCACTTATTACTCGATGAACGTTATGATTGAAATTGAACAGTAGTCATTTCGATCAAGAGTTTAGCACATACACCAATGTACTTACAGCCTGTGTTCAAGTTAAAGCTAATTTGCATGTGTGATGCGGTAATTTAGGGTTCTGGCGTCAGTAGCGCTGTGCCTAAATCTCACCAATGCGGTCGTTGTGAGTTCAAGTCTAGCTCATGTTGGTTTCCCCTCCAGTCCAACGTGGTAAGGTCTGCCAGCAACCCGGTGACGGTTGTGGGTTTCAGCCGGGACCTGTCCGCTTTCCTCCCGCCATAATGCTGGCCGCCGTCGTATAAGTGAAATATTCCTGAGTACGAGGTAAAACACACGTCAAGTAAATAAATAAATCAATAGTACTGCTGATCATGGAATAAGTGTTTGCTTTTGTGGCTCGATGTAAAATCGTGAAAAACATTAATAAACTGTAATAGATTCCCTCAAAATGTATTTGATCACAGAATACGATTTCAAGATGAAGATTGCGGCTGCAGTGTGCGTCCTCGGCCTGTGCCTCGTGCAATTCTCCCGTAAGTTCATTTTGCTTTCTCTTTAATCCATTGATCATGTTAAGCACCTCTCTGGCCATTACATCCACCTTTACCTTAAACTGAAACTTAACGTCAAGCAAAATATGTAAAATAAATAGTTTTGTATTTATTTGTCCTAGAATTTGTACCTGTAAGGTGACAGATGTGTTCAACCTGGATTTGGATCATATTTACATTTTAATATGCTTGTAAATATCATCATACTTTAGATTAAACGCACATATTAAGACTAAACAACGAATTTACATTTTCCAATAAACTTATTAGACATGCATCAAATCCTTATTTAGAACGCTATTATGCAACGACGATACAGACTAAAGGCTGGTCCTAAATACTCACCATACAAAAATATTTTCCAATACCCTTGTTTCCTGAAAAAAATATACTAAAGGCAATATTAACACATAAGTTTTTACGCTCTTTCAGCTGACTTTGACATCTTTTTTGTGTTTTCTTACCCTTTAATTCCGGGAGCTTTGGCAGCACAGATCCACTGCCCACATACTGACATCAACTCTTTTGTAACACAAGTGGTACCAAGGCACTCTGGTTCTAATCGCCACCCTAAACACATGAGTTAACGTTGGACTTGGAAAGGGAGTGAGGGGATTCCCCCGCTCTTTTCTTTAATGCTCTCCTCGGTGCCTTCGAGACAATAATTAGTTGACGGCATTCATGTGCCCTCTTGCTCAGTTCAGCGTTCGTTGATGAAAAAAACGTGTCTTTCATGAACATACGTGTACACGATAACCATACCTCCAGATCAAACGTGGGTACGTTCGTCAGTGTGTTAAAAACATGTCAGTCTGATTAAAATTGAAGCTTTAACACGAGCACTCTGGTTTCCCTCAGACAGAAAACACTGACCGCCGTCGATAAGTGAACAGTTGTGACATTTAAACAACATGAAAAGAACTGCATCAGTGGTGTAGTGGTTAGAGCGTCCGCTTTACAGTCGTGGCATCCAGGTTCAACGTCGGGTCGGGTGATGTCAAATACTTTTAAAATGGTACTTGTTGCCGCCACACTTGGCGATTATCACTGAGAACTAGAGCAGGGAAAGTGTGGGATTGGTCGGTCCGTTATCCGTATAATGTAATTGGGTTGGTGCCATGGATGGTGTCCTCGGCTGTTCCATTGGGGACAGCATTGTGTCGGTATGGTATCGCCCTGCCCCAAAGAAAAGAGAATATATATATATACATCTTCATGACTCCATGCCGTCATGTGACTGAAAAATTGTGGACTACGACGTTCAATCCAAGCATACATACATACCTGCAGAAAACAAAGAATGTTACCTTTAAACAACAAATATGCACAACTGTTACCATTTTGCTATGACTGGTCGTTCCATCAAAAATGTCCGTCATTCGATTCGCAAATAGTCCGATTGTTGGACGGACTTTTAACAGTTTTTTTCCCTAAGCCAAAAGTTGAGATCAGTTTTCCCCATGTGGAATTCTAAAGTCGGTGTTCTATTCACTAAACACTATCTCTGTTTCCAAATCTACACAGTGTTGTAACGCTGGTTGTTTGTGGAAGGCCGGGAGTATAGTTCATGAACTCCGATTTCCTTCAAGGCGGTAATTTTGTTTCCTGTATCTGTTTCAGTGGCTCGATATTTGCCGAAGACAGGGAAACTCAGCGATGACTTTCAAAACGTTCCTGACATTTTATCAAATTTAGACCTTCCAATTAAACCTATGACGAACGATTTTCCCATATTTGACAACAACTTTGGTAATTCTTTTGACATTTTGGACAAATTAGGAGATCTTTCCGATATACTTTCAAATGTTGAAAAGATTACTCAAGGCAATGTCACAGTTGACGATCTGCCAAATTTGGACATAATCCTGAAAGCTATAATTGGAAGACTTTCAGACTTTGTCGATAACCTGTTAAACATGAGAACAAGATTTTCAAGTTTTCAAAATATTTTAGGGGATATTGGTGAACACATAGACTCAGAGGATATCACAAAAATACTACATGAACTGGATGACATAATTGACGATGTTAAGGAGAAACTAAACTTGAAAGAAATAAAGGAAGATTTGATGACGAAACTTCCGGAACTTGGTAGTACCGTTGAGAACATCGCAGATACCATTCTTAAAATTAAGAACAGATTTGGCGGCCTTGGGAGCAAACTTCCAAATATGATGGGAAAATTGGAAGAGGTAATTGAGGATTTACCAGAGCTCAAAGACGTCTTATGTAATCTGAAGTCCAAACTGCCTGATCTCCAGGGTCTGAAGGTCAAAGTTCCCGAAATCAAGGACAAATTGGACGATCTGATCAACACAGTACCCGACATGGACAACATGCTTGGCAACCTGATGAAGGAACTTCTGGAAATGGACCACGTTTTGTTAGATCTGGCTGAAAAACTTCCCAACCTGGAGGAGAAACTTGAAGGTCTGAAGGAAGAGCTCCTAGAATCTGGAAACAAACTTCCAGGTATGGCCCTGCCACAAGAAAACAGTATATATTTAAATACATTTTAATGACTCCGTGTGGTCATGTGATTGAAAAACTGTTGACTTCGACGTTCAACCCAAGCATATATACATACCTAAATTAAAAAAATGTTACCTTTTAACAACAGATATACACAACTGTGACCATATTTGCTTTGGCTGGTGGTTCCATCAAAAATGTCCGTCATTCGATTCACAAATAGTCCGACTGTTGGACGGACTTCTAACAGTTTTTTCCCTAAGCCAAAAGTTGAGATCAATTTTCCCCATTTGGAATTCTAAAGTCGGTGTTCTATTCACTAAACACTATCTCTGTTTCCAAATCTACACAGTGTTGTAACGCTGGTTGTTTGTGGAAGGCCGGGAGTATAGTTCATGAACTCCGATTTCCTTCAAGGCGGTAATTTTGTTTCCTGTATCTGTTTCAGTGGCTCGATATTTGCCGAAGACAGGGAAACTCAGCGATGACTTTCAAAACGTTCCTGACATTTTATCAAATTTAGACCTTCCAATTAAACCAATGACGAACGATTTTCCCATATTTGACAACAACTTTGGTAATTCTTTTGACATTTTGGACAAATTAGGAGATCTTTCCGATATACTTTCAAATGTTGAAAAGATTACTCAAGGCAATGTCACAGTTGACGATCTGCCAAATTTGGACATAATCCTGAAAGCTATAATTGGAAGACTTTCAGACTTTGTCGATAACCTGTTAAACATGAGAACAAGATTTTCAAGTTTTCAAAATATTTTAGGGGATATTAGTGAAAACATAGACTCAGAGGATATCACAAAAATACTACATGAACTGGATGACATAATTGACGATGTTAAGGAGAAACTAAACTTGAAAGAAATAAAGGAAGATTTGATGACGAAACTTCCGGAACTTGGTAGTACCGTTGAGAACATCGCAGATACCATTCTTGAAATTAAGAACAGATTTGGGGGCCTTAGGAGCAAACTTCCAAATATGATGGGAAAATTGGAAGACGTAATTGAGGATTTACCAGAGCTCAAAGACGTCTTATGTAATCTGAAGACCAAACTACCTGATCTGCAGGGTCTGAAGGTCAAAGTTCCCGAAATCAAGGACAAATTGGACGATCTGATCAACACAGTACCCGACATGGACAACATGCTTGGCGACCTGATGAAGGAACTTCCGGAAATGGACCACGTTTTGTTAGATCTGGCTGACAAACTTCCCAACCTGGAGGAGAAACTTGAAGGTCTGAAGGAAGAGCTCCTAGAGTCTGGAAACAAACTTCCAGGTATGGCCCTGCCACAAGAAAACAGTATATATTTAAATACATTTTAATGACTCAGTGTGGTCATGTGATTGAAAAACTGTTGACTTCGACGTTCAACCCAAGCATACATACATACCTAAATTAAAAAAGAATGTTACCTTTTAACAACAGATATACACAACTGTGACCATATTTGCTTTGGCTGGTGGTTCCATCAAAAATGTCCGTCATTCGATTCACAAATAGTCCGATTGTTGGACGGACTTTTCACAGTTTTTTTCCCTAAGCCAAAAGTTGAGATCAGTTTTCCCCATGTGGAATTCTAAAGTCGGTGTTCTATTCACTAAACACTATCTCTGTTTCCAAATCTACACAGTGTTGTAATGCTGGTTGTTTGTGGAAGGCCGGGAGTATAGTTCATGAACTCCGATTTCCTTCAAGGCGGTAATTTTGTTTCCTGTATCTGTTTCAGTGGCTCGATATTTGCCGAAGACAGGGAAACTCAGCGATGACTTTCAAAACGTTCCTGACATTTTATCAAATTTAGACCTTCCAATTAAACCAATGACGAACGATTTTCCCATATTTGACAACAACTTTGGTAATTCTTTTGACATTTTGGACAAATTAGGAGATCTTTCCGATATACTTTCAAATGTTGAAAAGATTACTCAAGGCAATGTCACAGTTGACGATCTGCCAAATTTGGACATAATCCTGAAAGCTATAATTGGAAGACTTTCAGACTTTGTCGATAACCTGTTAAACATGAGAACAAGATTTTCAAGTTTTCAAAATATTTTAGAGGATATTGGTGAACACATAGGCTCAGAGGATATCACAAAAATACTACATGAACTGGATGACATAATTGACGATGTTAAGGAGAAACTAAACTTGAAAGAAATAAAGGAAGATTTGATGACGAAACTTCCAGAACTTGGTAGTACCGTTGAGGACATAGCAGATACCATTCTTGAAATTAAGAACAGATTTGGGGGCCTTGGGAGCAAACTTCCAAATATGATGGGAAAATTGGAAGAGGTAATTGAGGATTTACCAGAGCTCAAAGACGTCTTATGTAATCTGAAATCCAAACTGCCTGATCTCCAGGGTCTGAAGGACAAAGTTCCCGAAATCAAGAACAAATTGGACGATCTGATCAACACAGTACCCGACATGGACAACATGCTTGGCAACCTGACGAAGGAACTTCTGGAAATGGACCACGTGTTGAGAGATCTGGCTCACAAACTTCCCAACCTGGAGGAGAAACTTGAAGGTCTGAAGGAAGAGCTTCCAGAGCTTGGAAACAAACTTCCCAACCTCGAGGAGAAGCTTGAAGGTCTGAAGGAAGAGCTCCTAGAATCTGGAAACAAACTTCCCAACCTCGAGGAGAAGCTTGAAGGTCTGAAGGAAAAGCTTCCAGAACCTGGAAACAAACTTCCCAACCTCGAGGAGAAGCTTGAAGGTCTGAAGGAAAAGCTTCCAGAACCTGCAAACAAACTTCCCAACCTCGAGGAGAAGCTTGAAGGTCTGAAGGAAAAGCTTCCAGAACCTGCAAACAAACTTCCCAACCTCGAGGAGAAGCTTGAAGGTCTGAAGGAAAAGCTTCCAGATCCTGGAAACAAACTTCCCAACCTCGAGGAGAAGCTTGAAGGTCTGAAGGAAAAGCTTCCAGAACCTGCAAACAAACTTCCCAACCTCGAGGAGAAGCTTGAAGGTCTGAAGGAAGAGCTCCTAGAATCTGGAAACAAACTTCCCAACCTCGAGGAGAAGCTTGAAGGTCTGAAGGAAAA
Source organism: Acanthopleura granulata (assembly GCA_016165875.1). Classification (NCBI taxonomy): domain Eukaryota; kingdom Metazoa; phylum Mollusca; class Polyplacophora; order Chitonida; family Chitonidae; genus Acanthopleura; species Acanthopleura granulata. The sequence goes on from JABBOT010000050.1 coordinate 194,487, forward strand.
GCTTCCAGAACCTGGAAACAAACTTCCCAACCTCGAGGAGAAGCTTGAAGGTCTGAAGGAAGAGCTCCTAGAATCTGGAAACAAACTTCCCAACCTCGAGGAGAAGCTTGAAGGTCTGAAGGAAAAGCTTCCAGAACCTGCAAACAAACTTCCCAACCTCGAGGAGAAGCTTGAAGGTCTGAAGGAAAAGCTTCCAGATCCTGGAAACAAACTTCCCATCCTCGAGGAGAAGCTTGAAGGTCTGAAGGAAAAGCTTCCAGAACCTGCAAACAAACTTCCCAACCTCGAGGAGAAGGTTGAAGGTCTGAAGGAAGAGCTCCTAGAATCTGGAAACAAACTTCCCAACTTCGAGGAGAAGGTTGAAGGTCTGGAGGAAAAGCTTCCAGAACCTGGAAACAAACTTCCAGGAATGGGCGGAATGATTTCAGGTGTTTTGGGCAAGCGTCCCGAAAATCCCTCAAATGAAAACCGAGAATCTGAAGGCAACGTCCAGGATTCGGTGGACATTTCGGCAAAGGTCCAGGGTTCGGCGGAATTGGATTCTGGAAGCAAATTCCCAGGATTTGGAGGCATCTTGGGATCTGGATAACATGACCCGGTTTACTTTGAGGCTCGAACCACGAAATTAACAACAAAAGTCATAAGAAATTAGAAATCGAAGAAATCTTTCCGACAGCGTCCCCACAATTCATTGGCTTTGGATTCATGACTCTTACAACATCATTTTAAGACACTGATTTTATTTCAAAATGCAATAATTTGGTTGAGTCATGTGCCGCAGTGTTTTAAACAGTTTTGCCTTTCGCACAGCTTTAGATGTAACTTCTGTTTTTTTATCTACTTTTTGTTGTTTGGGACCCATCTTATGTAGCAACCGTGTCCTATAATGCATGTATTTATCAAGGAGCTTTCTCCAGTTCAACTAAAACTACTTTGTTATGTTTTTGGAGGAGCGTTTGGTCCTTACTGGATAAATATATTAATGAACAAACTACTACTGTGTTGAGATCTCCTTATTATCTTGGATAATTTGTACTTTGATGCATTCGTCTATATGACATTTGCTAGATATATTTATTTATTTGTTGTGTAAGGCCATATTTCGATTTAATTAATTATATGCTGGCGGTCACTTTTACAGAGGAAGGAAATTGGAGTAAAGCACCGTCTATTATTTATTGATCATGCTGGTTTCTTCTCCGGCCGTAAGTGGGAAGGTCTGCAAGCAACCTCAGGATAGTCATGGGTTTCTCCCGGGCTCTGACCGGTTTTCTCCCATCAGAATGCTGGCCACCGTCGTGTAAGTGAAATAGGATGGGGAGGGGGGTGGGCATTTTTTGTTCCATAATGAAAATGGAAGTAAAGATTGAGATGGACTTTTGGGATCATATTGAAGAGGCCGAAGCACGGTGATGTCACAGCTTCTTTTTAGCTGATAAGCATGCTGTAATTGCAATATATATGTCTACGCTCTCCGTGAATATTTATCCATACGTAGTTCAACGGCTGTATGTGTTTTTAATATGAAAATATAATAGTCACAGCATGTTTAGTAACGAAAAGAGAAGCTGTGACGTCACCATGTTTCAACCTGTCCAATGTGGTCCAAAAAGTCCATCGCAGCACCTCAGTCTTTATTTCTATTTTAAGCACTGTATTCTTTTAGATGATGCCTACCTTGCGTAAATGTGCTCTGTTCTTTTAAGGCGTTGGTCATCCTTCGATACCTTCATCAAATGTCTTAAAGTTGAATTTAGATCTCGCGTTAATTCAGGAGGAATATTAGGCGTTTACTAAAGGGCGGTGGTTTATGCCACCAGGCCCAATCACCTCACCCTACATACTTTACCAGCCCAACACATGTTGAGGCAATCCTGAATTTTACATTATCCAATCTCAAAGAATAAGGGTGTGGCCGATTATGCCCGCAGCAAAAGTCAGTGGATTCCTCCACGTCCTCCACCCTACCGCAGTTGTATAACCGAACAGTTCTTAAGTATGGCATTAAACACCAATCAGACAAATAAATATAGTTAATTAGGACTTGATCTAGATGTGCTGGTTTGGGCTATCTTGATCGCAGTCCACGTCATTCCAAGTGGGAAGGGATATATTTAAAGTAAACATAAGACTGCAAAAGAGAGAATACAACAAAACCAGCGACGATAGTTGGCAAATGGCCACACGTCACCGGTGAAATCCGACCACTTCTTAATTTACCTCGGAGTTTTATTCTAACTGTTCAAGTAAGTGTCTAAGAAGAGACAGCTTACATGCCTCCTTACACCATGGCTTAAGCAGAATCAGGTACCAAAATTTACAGAGACGCAATTCATCAGGAGTCAGTGATCTAGAATTACTCAAAGTGCTGTGTTGTCATTAGATTAAACACATGTATACACAATAACATGAACAGTGTTACGCACGATCGCGGTTCAGGTTACGACTGATGGCATAACCACGTGTGGCCTGTCTGCGACCCTTTGAAATCAATGGTCAGTAGTTGTGAACATAATCGTCGACATTGCTGCAACTGATTTAGCTCTCGTGACCAGCCAAGAAGCCTGGCAATTCTCGAGTTTCTCCTACGACTTTTCGTAGCCTTGTAGCAGGTCCGATTCGGCACTGGACCTTTAATGGAAATTTGGTTGTACCTGTCGTGCTATCCAGAAAATGTACGATCCAGAGTAGCTCAGGGTTTCACAAGGGATGTGAGAGGAGCAGCAAGTAACATTTATTTATTTATTTATTTATTTATTTATTTATTGATTTATTTATTTATTTGTATGTTTCTTTGTTTGCTTCTTTGTTTGTTTGTTTCTTGGTTTCTGAGTTTGCTTACTGTGACATAAAGTCCAACCCAAACTGTTTTCTTTTGCAGTAACAAACAGACCAGTTTCGATCACTTCAAGAAGAAATTACAAATTCCATCCACAACAACATTTGTGTCGAAAACAGGATTTTTAGACAAATGTCAAATGATCCGGGATGTTGGGCATTTGATGAAGATTCTGTCTGCACATCATAGTAACATGATACCTTGAAGATCAATAACGGTGCAATACTCGCCAATTTATATATACACACATGTTATTTCCATTGAAGTTGATCGATTGATGATAGACGACAGCATTTCTGATATGAAGTCTGAAAATTTCACGTGGTTATAAGCCGAAAGTAAATTTCAGATAGAAAATGTGTTGAAAGGGTTTGAGAGTAGTTGATCGGTAAACATATGTGCGCAATACATGCTTCAAAGCCCGACAGGGCCACGTTTTAAAACATTGCGCAATTAATATGTTCGAGATATGCGCATATGTTACATTAGGCCCAATTGGATGTCCCTCATATCGCCTCGGGGTTATGGACCCAACATGATCGCCAGTATTTAACAAAAGTGTCAGTGTCAATGGATGATTACCATGAACAACATTTTCATGGTATTCTTGAGGAAAGTCCAAAGACTCAAAGGCAATGAAATTAAAAGGCCATATTGCATGTAAATAGTGGTATATGTCATTCATTTCAAAAGAGCTGTGTTGGTGTAAAATTTAATATAAAACTTTCATTGAATTTGTCTGAATGAATATCCTTGACATGTCAGTGTGATTTATGTATAAACAAAAGTTCGAGTAGTTTGTAGCGCCATGGGATTTGCAGTTTCTTTTAAATGAAATTACACTTCAGTTACTTTGGGTTGTATGTCTTCGTAATTCACATTCACTAATGAAAGAAAACACTATGAGTGGTACTTATGAAGGAATGTTATAACGAAAAGAGTATATATATATATATAAATACACATTCACACACACACACACACACACACACACACACACACACACACACACATATATATATATATGTATATATATATATATATATATATATATATATTGGGGAGTTAACTGAGCCAGTTGTGTTTCAGCAAACAACAGGGTGAGAATCTGTAGCGAATAGTCAGGATGACGGCCATTTAGGCCTTTTTGATGCATTTCTTCGAAAACCCTCTCAGTTTTACGTCCCCATCCGCGCGTGCCTTGATGTCGAATGAACCCCAAAAGAAGTATTTGTGTGATTTGTATCACGTGAAATAAGAGGTTCGGTCTGGATTGAGATTCTTGTGTATGTGTCGATTTCTGCGATGAAATACTTAAATGTCTTATCTCATTCCAGCATTTCTTCCTCGGTTTTAGCGATATTGGTTTCGTGACCCACATTGCCAATAGCATTAACGTCAAACTGTCGATTTACTTGGTCTTCACTCAGCTCAACACGCAAGCTTCCAACCAATCAATCGAGGTCTTAACGCTTGTAACTGGAGAGAATAATTTTAATTTTCCATTGCATTGCTTCAATCATAGCCCCAACCTTTCTCTTAAAAGTGCCAAAATGATTGATGATAACTAGTCAAGGAATCAATCATTAATACATAAAGAAATAAAAAAGACGTAATTTAACATCAACAATTCTAACCAGGAAAGGCAGTCATTAATTTTCTTACAACGTTTGTTTCTTCCAAAGTGACAGTTATGACGTGAAACTATTGTTTCATTCTATGTGTACTTTCTTTCCTGGGAATCTTCAAATACTTAACATACTGAAATTACTGCACAAATTTTGCTAACATATTTATTCACAAATAGTACACTCATAGTTTACACGTTGATGGCTGAAGATTGTAACAGTGCCGTGCTTTTATACATATAATTGATACGGTTACCGCGCTAGCAAGGGGCATCGACCCAAAGTCCTCCCACCCATGGGGTCGCTTTGAGCTCACGTCCAGTTTATGCTGACTTCCTCTCTGATCGCACGCGGGAAGATCTGCCAGCAAACCTGCTGATGGTCGTGGGTTTCCCCGGGCTCTGACCAGTTTCCTGCCACCATAATGCTGGCCGCCATCATATAAGTGATATATTATTGAGTACCACACCAATCAAATAAATAAACAAATAAATTTACATACAACTGAAAATTGTAAGCATTGTATTTCTGTGCGGTATAAACACAGTCATAAGATCTGTACCCACTTGAATCAAGCAACCAACAACTTAGCCAACGTGCTAACCTATTCTAACAAACGTAACCCAATAGGTTACTTGTGCACTATCCGCGAAATTGGATTCAAGATTTACCTATGAAATGAGAAGTGTTGTGATTCTGATTGGATAAAACTGCTTCACGGAAATTTTCAATTGCCTCCAGAGGCTCCCAAGATGACTAAATATTACGAGTTTACTTCCAGTAACCAAAGCTGAGGATATGTTGGATTAAATTTATGTTTGTGGTAGGAAAACTTGCGCGTTGTGGTAGGGTATGGCACCACGCCAAAGTCTGGGGATAGGTATACCAATGAGGTTGTCAAATTTACTGTTTAAAATAGTGAAGAAGGTCAATCCTCACATGTAATTTATGATCGGCGGTAGATCTCGAGTCGACAACTTGGATAAAGGTTCGTAGGAGTTTTCTCCCTTTAACTATGCGTTCATGGGACTAAACGCTACATTCCTGTGTATGGAACTTAAATTCACGAAACCTCCTGGATTTAATTGTTATGCAAACTTAATATTGTTGTACATATTTATTTCACCGTTGCTTGGTTAAAAAAGGACGATCGGTTTTAAAGGTGGGGGATACTTATTCAAGTCTCATGTGCTGTGAAAATGCAAATGTGTTGAATGATAGGCAGAATGTCAAGCACGTAACAGATAATGACTTCAGAGTTTCCTTTGAGTGGACGAATTTTTTTGCATACTGGCCAAGAATACTTCCTTTGTTTTCACTTGTCGCGTAAATTAAACCATCTATAAACTCATTCATGACCAATACCAAAATAACCTTTCGTCATTGATGTACAACACTAACAGCTCTACAAATCAAGACGTCGGACGTCAATAAACTAAAGTTTTGACGCTAAGTTTGAGTGACTTTACAGAGAGCGAAATATACACGCAGGCCACAAGTTAAAAGAGACAGCCCGTAATAATACAGAGCAGGTGATATAATAGCTGAATATATCTTTCTATTGTAATTTGTCCAAACAAACTAGAGACAAGAGCAAGATATATTTATTCTGATTACGACAACGATCACTGTTATTTTTTGACAGTGTAGCTTTAAACTCAGCTATCGCGTACTCTATTACTGTTGTTGGCTTTGGTTTATATCGGGTGGTTAGATAAGGAAAGGGGAGACAAGTAAAGGGAATTCAGACGAAAGGAACACAGTCGAAGAGAAAGCAGACGAAGGGAAGACAAACGAAGGAAAGACAGGCGAAAGGAAGAGAGCCAGCGGTTTTATCCCCTCTCGCACGTTCTAAGAGCACGATTATTAAGCCTGTGACAAATACATACTAAATTCTTAAATAACATAGCAATAAAATGTCAACATTTGTTTGATCTAATTCAGCAGACTGAGTGTTTTTCCGCGCTAATACCATACATATATGTCTAAATGTAGAAGAAATTTAAATACAATTGGCTATTGAGTTTTTACTGGAAATAGACATATGAATAGATTAGTAGTGTTTACTGGAATTATCCACCACATTGTTTAACTTGTAAACTGTTCACATATACACAGTGATGGGCACATCTCTTTCATTCTCCTCTTACATGTGGGGTATATTTATTAAGAAGCGCCTAGACACATTTATTACGTGTAACATGTTCTCATTTATAACCGAAGCCCTTATTTTAGTGGTAAGATATGTGCCGATAATCAAGTACCATATTCTTCTGGTGTTGTTTCACTTCCTGTCGAGTTTTTGTACTTTCCATCCAATTTCTTTCTTTTTTTAGTATATATTAAATATCTTTATTATATCTTATTATTTTTTTCTTACTATTTCTCAATTTGACTTTCGGTTTTAATGACTCCTTAATACATATAATTTGTAGCAATTATAAGAAACAAAATAATGTTTATTTTAATGTTCCCGGATCCGAGAATGGCTTGTAAATTATCGGCAGTATGAGATTTGTGATGCATAAAGTTAACACCGTAATAAATACATAAACAACTTAATTAAGCACCACCGCCACCAACTCCTGGTTTTCACTTTGGCAACATGCGATTAATGTCCCTCTGTATCAAAAGATTGTAAAATATGAATGGTTGTGAACTCAGGCTGTCATCGAGGCACACGGCTGATACCAATCGATATTGAGGTAAAACGCTTTTCAAGTTAACAAATGACGTTTTCATTGTGTAATTTCAACCGCTGCTTCAACACTACTCACTTACATTTTACATTCTTTTGATACAAAACAACATTAATCGTAACGATCAAAACCAGAGGGATGCTTTATTAAGTTCGTTGTTTATAACAGTTACGAGCGAAACAAACAACAAAAAACACAAATCCCACAAAACAAGCACATCTAAGTCTTTTACTATTTTCTTCTTTTATGCGATAATTGGGTGATATTTATCTTCCCTCTATCACTGTGATAAATTTCTGAATAGTGTTTGGTGATTTACAGTTGTTTCCGGTAATACACAAATGTGTTTGACAGGATCTGTTTCCACAATATACTTGGTTACAGATGTCTATACGTGTAAACGTGTTACGAAACGTAAAACACGTTTTCACCCAGGGCTTCACAAGTTCAGACAGACAAGGCTGAGATTCTTGGTCTTTATCTCGAGATAAAACGACAGCCATATTACATGGGACACTTTTAAAGGTTTTGCACAAAACAGGATGAGCGAAATTCGGCCATATATGCCGATGATGTAGGAAAGTCTATGATGTGTATTCTTTCGTTCCTTCCTTCTTTTTTGAAGATGTAAGAAAACTGAGAAACTATTTTGACTATTATCGTGACGTATATATTTATATTTACTTGCAAGTACAGAATTATCAGCACGAAATCGCATGTCCCTTATTTCTGCAAGTTGTATGTTGTCATAATTTGGCTCAGCGCGGGATCCTCCCACCATTGTGCTGCTCCTCGTCCTATCAGTGAAATATTCTAGAGAATTAATCTTAACACACCAATCAAATAAATAACCGAGTAATTTTGATTTGGGAGTTACATGTGTACATTTTGTAGACTAAACCTGCGTTACTGTTACGGTTTTGGTATTCATTGTGTGCGTAGCTGTTCACAAGAATATGGATTGTGGACGATGTATTTCATTGATATCTTCTGTCGGTGATTTTTTCGCTTTTTTGCTTATATCATTTCCAATAGGCCTTACAGGACGAATTAACAAAATACATGTCGTAAAAAATACACCAGACACCACTCTGACACACCCCCTCTCACGCAGGCAATCTATCACGTGTTGCTATCATGGTTCGTGCCCCTGGTAGCAGGCCACCATCCATCCATCTCCGCGCCCCCACTCTTATGGACGGAGCATCCCCAGCAGGATCTGTGATAAGTGTGAACAGATGCAGCCCAACAGCACAAGAAATACTTGACAAGATGCATAATTGGATAAATCAATAAATAACTCATAAATAAGCTCTCTTTCCTTAATTTATTTGTTTACAAATAAGGCAGCGGTGGTACGCAGTGAGAAAAAAGATGTGTTTTTGTTCCAAGGATGCGTATCGTTTTATAACAATTATTAGTCCTCTTCATTGTCAATCAGTGTAGCCATTAAATTTTCTGTTTACATAACGTACTATATGGAATCCCAAATGTAATATAACCTGCAGCGTTCGTTAAATCACTGGGAAACTTCTTTCAATGAACAAGAATCATATGTGAACAAATGTACATATACATTTTGATCCATATTTTCTATTTGTTCAAAAGTTTATTAGTCCTTACAAGATACAACTTCAACCAACCACTACTTTCTCATAGAATTTCACGTTTTCACTTATTACTCGATCAATGTATGATTGAAATTGAACAGTAGTCATTTCGATCAAGTGTTTAGCACATACACCAATGTACTTACAGCCTGTGTTCAAGTTAAAGCTAATTTGCATGTGTGATGCGGTAATTTAGGGTTCTGGCGTCAGTAGCGCTGTGCCTAAATCTCACCAATGCGGTCGTTGTGAGTTCAAGTCTAGCTCATGTTGGTTTCCTCTCCAGTCCTACGTGGTAAGGTCTGCCAGCAACCCGGTGACGGTTGTGGGTTTCGCCCGGGATCTGTCCGCTTTCCTCCCGCCATAATACTGGCCGATGTTGTATCAGTGAAATATTCCTGAGTACGAGGTAAAACACACGCCAAGTAAATAAATATATCAATAGTACTGCTGATCATGGAATAAGTGTTTGCTTTTGTGGCTCGATGTAAAATTGTGAAAAACATTAATAAACTGTAATAAATTCTCTCAAAATGTATTTGATCACAGAATACGATTTCAAGATGAAGATTACGGCTGCAGTGTGCGTCCTCGGCCTGTGCCTCGTGCAATTCTCCCGTAAGTTCATTTTGCTTTCTCTTTAATCCATTGATCATGTTAAGCACTTCTCTGGCGATTACATCCATCTATACCTTTTTTTGAAACTTAACGTCAAGCAAAATATGTAAAATAAATAGTTTTGTATTTATTTGTCCTAGAATTTGTACCTGTAAGGTGACAGATGTGTTCAACCTGGATTTGGATCATATTTACATTTTAATATGCTTGTAAATATCATCATACTTTAGATTAAACGCACATATTAAAACTAAACAACGAATTTACATTTTCCAATAAACCTATTAGACATGCATCAAATCCATATTTAGAACGCTATTATGCAACGACGATAGAAACTAAAAGCTGGTCCCAAATACTCACCATACAAAAATATTTTCCAATACCCTTGTTTCCTGAAAAAAATATACTAAAGACAATATTTAGATATAAGTTTTGACGCTATTTCAGCTGACTTTGGCATCTTTTTTGTGTTTTCTTACCCTTTAATTCCGCGAGTTTTGGCAGCACAGATCCACTGCCCACATACTGATATCAACTCTTTTATAACACAAGAGGTACCAAGGCACTCTGGTCCTAATCGCCACGCTAGACACATGAGATAACCCTGGACTTGGAAAGGGAGTGAGGGGATTCCCCCGCTCTTTTCTTTAATGCTCTCCTCGGTGCCTTCGAGACAATAATTAGTTGACGGCATTCATGTGCCTTCTTGTACAGTTCAGCGTTCGTTGATGAAAAAAACGTGTCTTTCATGAACATACATGTACACCATGAGCAAACCTCCAGATCAAACGTGGGTTCCTTCGTCAGTGTGTTAAAAACATGTCAGTGTGATTAAAACTGAAGCTTTGACACGAACACTCTGGTTTCCCTCAGACAGAAAACACTGACCGCCGTCGATAAGTGAACAGTTGTGACATTTAAACAACCTAGAAAGAACCCCATCAGTGGTCTAGTGGTTAGAGTGTCCGCTTTAAAGTCGTGGCATCCAGGTTCAAGCTTGGTTCGGGTGATGTCAAACACTTTAAAATGGTATTTGTTGCTGCCACACTTGGCGATTACCACTGAGCACTAGAGCATGGAAAGTGTGGGATTGGTCCATCCGTATAATGTAATTGGGTTGGTGTCATGGATGGTGTCTTCGACTGTTCCACTGGGGACAGCATTCTGCCGGTATGGTTTCGCCCTGCCACAAGAAAACAGTGTATATATATATATATATACATCTTAATTACTCCATGTCGTCATGTGAATGAAAACTTGTTGACTACAAGCATACTTACATACCTACAGAAAACAAAGAATGTTACCTTTAAACAACAAATATACACAACTGTTACCATTTTGGCCATGACTGGTCGCTATATCAAAAATGTCCGTCATTCGATTCACAAATAGTCCGATTGTTGGACTTACTTTTAACAGTTTTTTTCCCTAAGCGAAAAGTTGAGATCAGTTTTCCCCATGTGGAATTCTAAAGTCTGTGTTCTATTCACTAAACACTATCTCTGTTTCCAAATCTGCACAGTGTTGTGAAGCTGGTTGTTTGTGGAAGGCCGGGAGTACAGTTCATGAACTCCGATTTCCTTCAAGGCGGTAATTTTGTTTCCTGTATCTGTTTCAGTGGCTCGAGATTTGCCGAAGACAGGGAAACTCAGAGATGGTTTTCAAAACGTTGCTGACATTTTATCAAATTTAGACCTTCCAATTAAACCTATGACGCACGATTTTCCCATATTTGACAACAATTTTGGTCATTCTATTGACATTTTGGACAAATTAGGAGATCTTTCCGATATACTTTCAAATGTTGAAAAGATTACTCAAGGCAAAGTCACAGCTGACGATCTGGCAAATTTAGATATAATCCTGAAAATTATAATTAGAACACTTTCAGACTTTGTCGATAACCTGTTAAACATGAGAACAAGATTTTCAAGTTTTCAAAATATTTTAGACGATATTAGTGAAAACATAGACGCAGAGGATATCACAAAAATGCTACGTGAACTGGATGACATAATTGACGATGTTATGGAGAAACTAAACTTGAAAGAAATAAAGGAAGATTTGATGACGAAACTTCCGGAACTTGGTAATACCGTTGAGGACATCGCAGATACCATTCTTGAAATTAAGAACAAATTTGGGGGCCTTAGGAGCAAACTTCCAAATATGATGGGAAAATTGGAAGAGGTAATTGAGGATTTACCAGAGCTCAAAGACGTCTTAGGTAATCTGAAGACCAAACTGCCTGATCTGCAGGGTCTGAAGGACAAAGTTCCCGAAATCAAGGACAAATTGGACGATCTGATCAACAGAGTACCCGACATGGACAACATGCTTGACGACCTGACGAACAAACTTCCGGAAATGGACCACGTGTTGGGAGATCTGAGTGACAAACTTCCCAACCTCGAGGAGAAGCTTGAAGGTCTGAAGGAAAACCTTCCACAGCCTGGAAACAAGCTTCCAGGATTGGGCGGAATGATTTCAGGTGTTTGGGGCAAGCTTCCCGAAAATCCCTGAATTGAAAACCGAGAATCTGAAGACAACGTCCAGGGTTCGGCAGAATTGGATTTTGGAAGGAAATTCCCAGGATTTGGAGGCATCTTGGGATCTGGATAACATGACCCGGTTTACTTTAAGCCTCGAACCACGAAATTAACAACAAAAGTCATACGAAATTAGAAATCGAAGAAATCTTTCCGACAGCGTCCCCACAGTTCATTGGCTTTGGGTTCATGACTCTTACAACATCATTTTAAGACATTGATTTTATTTCAAAACGCATTAATTTGGTTGAGTCATGTGCCGCAGTGTTTTAAACAGTTTTGCCTTTCGCACAGTTTTAGATGTACTGTCTGTTTTTTCTCTACTTTTTGTTGTTTGGGACCCATCTTATGTAGCAACCGTGTCCTATAATGCCCGTATTTATCAAAGAGCTTTCTCCAGTTCAACCAAAACTACTTTGTTATGTTCTTGGAGGAGTGTTTGGTCCTAACTGGATAAATATATTTATGAACAAACTGCTACTGTGTTGAGATCTCGTTATTATCTTGGATAATTTGTACTTTGATGCATTCGTCTATATGACATTTGCTAGATTTATTTATTTATTTGTTATGTAAGGCCATATTTCGATTTACTTAATTATATGCTGGCGGCCACATTTACGGAGGAAGGAAATTGGAGTAAAGCACAGTCTATTATTTATTGACCATGCTGGTTTCTTCTCCGGCCGTACGTGGGAAGGTCTGCAAGCAACCTCAGGATAGTCGTGGGTTTCCCCCGGGCTCTGACCGGTTTCCTCCCATCATAATGCTGGCCGCCGTCGTATAAGTGAAATGTTCTTGAGTACGGCGCAAAACACCAATCAAATCAATGAATTCAAATAAATTATTTATTGATTGTTACTGGTCGGCTTCCTCAGGTTTGCCGCACAATCATGCACGCCATTTTGGGGTAGGGCAATTGATTTTCACTGAACGTTACACGATCGAAACGGCCACATGATCGTCGTGGACGGGTTATTGTTAGCAACGCTACACGAGAATATGACAGATCGAGAATCTACAAATTCCCTGCTTAAGTGCTTATTTGTGACGGATTCTTGTCATGCGGCCATCCGCTTGAATAAACTGACAGTATAATCGTTATAACTTTTTTCATGATGGGAAGGGGGAGGGGGGCATTTTTTGTGCCATGATGAAAATGGAAGTAAAGATTGAGATGGACTTTTGGGGTCATATTGAAGAGGCCAAAGCACGGTGATGTCACAGCTTCTTTTAAGCTGATAAGCATGCTGTAATTGCAATATAAATGTCTACGCTCTCCGTGAATATTTATCCATACGTAGTTCAACGGCTGTATGTGTATTCAATGTGAAAATATAATAGTTACAGCATGATTAGTGACGAAAATAGAAGCTGTGATGTCACAATGTTTCAACCTGTCCAATGTGGTCCAAAACGTCCATCGTTGCACCTCAGTCTTTATTTTTATTTTAAGCACTGTAGTCTTTTAGATGATGCCTACCTTGCTTAAATGTGCTCGGTTTTTTTAAGGCGTTGGTCATCCTTCGATAACTTCATCAAATGAGCCCTGAAGTTGAATTTAGATCTCGCGTTAAAGCAGAAGGAATATTATTCGTTTACTAAAGGGCGGTGGTTCATGCCACCAGGCCCAATCACCTCGTCCTACATACTTTACCAGTCTAACACATGTGTTGAGGCAACCCAGAAGTTTACATTATCCTGTGTCAAAGAATAAGGGTGTGGCCGATTATGCCCGCAGCAAAAGTCAGTGGATTCCTCCACGTCCTCCACCCTACCGCAGTTGTATAACCGAACAGTTCTTAAGTATGGCATTAAACACCAATCAGACAAATAAATATATTTAATTAGGACTTGATCTAGATGGGCTGGTTTTCATTTTGGCTATCTTGATAGCAGTCCACGTCATTCCAAGTAGGAAGGGATATATTTAAAGTAAACATAAGACTGCAAAAGAGAGAATACAACAAAACCAGCGACGATAGTTGACAAATGGCCACACGTCACCGGTGAAATCCGACCACTTCTTAATTTACCTCAGAGTTTTATTCTAACTGTTCATGTAAGTGTCTAAGAAGAGACAGCTTACATGCCTCCTTGCACCATGGCTTAAGCAGAATCAGGTACCAAAATTTACAGAGACGCAAATCATCAGGAGTCAGTGATCTAGAATTACTCAAAGTGCTGTGTTGTCATTAGATTAAACACATGTATACACAATAACATGAACAGTGTTAGGCACGATCGCGGTTCAGGTTACGACTGATGGCATAACCACGTGTGGCCTGTCTGCGACCCTTTGAAATCAATGGTCAGTAGTTGTGAACATAATCGTCGACATTGCTGCAACTGATTTAACTCTCGTGACCAGCCAAAAAGCCTGGCAATTCTCGTGTTTCTCCTGCGACTTGTCGTAGCCTTGTAGCAGGTCTGATGTGGCACTAGACTTTTAATGGAAATTTGGTTGTACCTGTCGTGATATCCAGAAAATGTACGATCCAGAGTAGCTCAGGGTTTCACAAGGGATGTGAGAGGAGCAGCAAGTAACATCTATTTATTTATTTATTGATTTGTATGTTTCTTTCTTTGTTTGTTTGTTTGTTTGCTTGTTTCTTGGTTTCTTAGTTTGCTTACTGTGACATAAAGTCCAACCCAAACTGGTTTCTTTTGCAGTAACAAACAGACCAGTTTCGATCACTTCAAGAAGAAATTACAAATTCCATCCACAACAACATTTGTGTCGAAAACAGGATTTTTAGACAAATGTCAAATGATCCTGCATGTTGGACATTTGATGAAGATTCTGTCTGCACATCATAGTAACATGATACCTTGAAGATCACGTAACCGTGCAATACTCGCCAATTTATATATACACACATGTTATTTCCATTGGTGTTGATCGATTGATGATAGACGACAGCATTTCTGATATCAAGTCTGAAAATTTCACGTGGTTATAAGCCGAAAGTAAATTTCAGATAGAAAATGTGTTGAAAGGGTTTGAGAGTAGTTGATCGGTAAACATATGTGCGCAATACATGCTTCAAAGCCCGACAGGGCCACGTTTTAAAACATTCCGCAATTAATATGTTCGAGGTATGCGCATATGTTACAGTAGGCCCAGTTGGATGTCGCTCATATCGCCTCGGGGTTATCGGCCCAACATGATCGCCAGTATTTAACAAAAGTGTCAGTGTCAATAGAAGATTACCATGAACAATATTTTCATGGCATTCTTGAGGAAAGTCCATTTATTTCCAAACCTTCAAAGGCAATGAAATTAAAAGGCGACATTGTATGTAAATATTGGTATATGTCATTCACTTTCAAAAGAGTTGTGTTGGTGTAAAATTTAAAAAAAACCTTTCATTGAATATGTCTGAATGAATATCCTTGACACGTCAGTGTGATTTATGAACAAACAAAAGTTCGTGTAGTTTGTAGCGCCATGGGATTTGCAGTTTCTTTTAAATGAAATTACACTTCAGTTACTGTGGGTTCGATGTGTTCGTAATTCACATTCACTAATCAAAGAAAACACTATGAGTGGTACTTATGAAGGAATGTTATAACGAAAAGAGTATATATATATATAAATACACATTCACACACACACACACACACACAGATATATATATATATATGAGGGAACTGAGCCAGTTGTGTTTTAGCAAACAACAGGGTGAGAATCTGTAGCGAATAGTCCGGATGAAGGCCATGGAGGTCTTTTTGATGCATTTCTTCGAAAACCCTCTCAGTTTTACGTCCCCATCCGCGCGTGCCTTGGTGTCGAATGAACCCCAAAATAAGCAACTGTGTGATTTGTATCACGTGAAATAAGAGGTTCGGTCTGGATTGAGATTCTTGTATTTGTGTCGATTTCTGTGATGAAATACTTAAATATCTTATCTCATTCCAGCATTTCTTCCTCAGTTTTAGCGATGTTGGTTTCGTGATCCATATTGCCAATAGCATTAACGTCAAATTGTCGATTTTCTTGGTCTTCACTCAGCTCAACACGCAACCTTCCAACCAATCAATCGAGGTCTTAACCCTTGTAACTGCAGAGAATAATTTTCATTTTCGATTGGATTGCTTCAATTATAGCCCCAACCTTTCTCTTAAAAGTGCCAAAATGACTGATGATAAGAAGTCAACGAAACAATCATTAATACATAAAGAAATAAAAAAGTCGTAATTTAACATCAACAATTCTAACCAGAAAAGGCAGTCATTAATTTTCTTACAACGTTTGTTTTTTCCCAAATGACAGTTATGACGTGAAACTATTGTTTTATTGTATGTGTAGTTTTTTGTGCAGGGAATCTTCAGATACTTAACATACTGAAATTACTGCACAAATTTTGCTAACATATTTATTCACAAATAGTACACTCATAGTTTACACGTTGATGCCTGAAGATTGTAACAGTGCCGTGCTTTTATACATATAATTGATTCGGTTACCGCGCTAGCGCAGGGCATCGACCCAAAGTCCTCCCACCCATGCGGTGGCTTTGTGCTCAAGTCCAGTTTATGCTACCTTTCTCTCTGTTCGTACGCGGGAAGGTCTGCCAGCAAACCTGCGGATGGTCGTGGGTTTCCCCGGGCTCTGATCGGTTTCCTCCCACCATAATGCTGGCCGCCATCGTATAAGTGATATATTATTGAGTACCACACCAATCAAATAAATAAACAAATAAATTTACATGTAACTGAAAATTGTAAGCATTGTATATCTGTTCGGTATAAACACAGTCATAAGATCTGTACCCACTTCAATCAAGCAACCAACCAGTTAGCCAACGTGCTAACCTACTTTAATAAACGTAACCCAATAGGTTACTTGTGTAATGATAGACTTTCATAATCTTACGTATGTTTGACGCGATGCATGTTTTCATATCAACCCCATCTGTATATGCGCCAGAGCGCCACTACAGAGAGTGCAGTCCGGTCAATTTTATGTAGTGGAAAGTGTTCGTCAGATTGCTCCAAATAAACATCCTTAACACGGATAATGGACATTCTTTAATCATTACATGGTGTCAGAAGTGGAGCACAGAAGTTCTTCCATCCTACAAAATGAGTCAAGAAGGCTTGCCAACACCGAAACCTTAGAATCTCGACGGAAATGTGTCGCAGAATTGACGGCGATGGATCCAGCAGTACAGGTTGTACATGATAGCGTCCGAGAAGACGGAAAAAGCTGAAGCCTTACAGTGTGCAACATTTTTGACTCTTGCCGGCACAAATGCCATTGAAGTGTATAACAAGTTCACGTTTACGGAAGACGAGCGGGACAAAATTGAACCTTTGATAACGAAGTTCACAGAACACTGCACGCCGAAGAAAAACGCCACATTTGAGAGACACAAACTGAGCCACCGTGTTCAACAACCAGGTGAGCCATTTGATAGCTTCTTGACAGACATAAGGCTATTCATTGAGAATTGTGAGTACAGAGAGTTAGCAGACAATATCCTGTAGGATCGAATTATAGAGGCAATTAACTCTGAACAGACGAGAATAAGACTGTTACGTGAGCCCGAGTTATCTCTCGAGAAGGCAATATCGCTATGCAGAGCATCTGAAACGGCCACTAATCACCTGAGGGTTATGACTAGTGATGATCAGTCAGCAGCAGTAACCCATGCAGTCAGCAAAAACAAGGGTAAACAGACAGGACAAACACACAAAAGCAGTACAAGTAACAGTGGAAATAAAGCAGATAAACAGACGGATCATAGGAAGACAAAACATAATGGCCCAGAATGCAGCCGATGTGGATATCGCCACGCTGTACGTGGAAAGTGCCCAGCATATGGACAAACATGTAATCGGTGCTCGAAAATTGGACATTTTCAGAAAATGTGTAAAACCAAAAATGTTCATGTTGTAGAAGACAGCCATCAAGAAGAGGATAGTACATCATACTCAGTCAGAACTTTTTGTTGATAACATAGACTCTCAGTCGTGTAGAGAGCCATGGATTGTACCATTATTGGTGAACAAGACTGTCGTTCATGTAAAGTTGGACACTGGTTCAGATGTGAATATTTTTCCCAAATCTGAATTTAACAAGCTACTTGTCAAACCAAAACTGAAACCTGCAACTGTTAAACTAACGGCAGATGCTGGTAGTGAGATACCCGCTATTGGTCAATGTGTACTAATTGTTGAACACAAAGGGCAGTTAAGAAGGTCTTTGTTTAGTATCAGCCGAGCAAATGTTCAGCCAATATTAGGCAGGAAAATGAGTAACAATATGGGACTGATTAAACGAGTGTTAGCTGTCACTGACAAACATGAAACTAATGTGTTTTCAGAATTTCCAGAATTGTTTCAGGGACTTGGATGCTTGAAAACCAAAGTCAACATAAAGCTGAGAGAAGGCTACACCCCTGTGGTAGAACCATGTCATAAAATCCCATTCGCACTCCATGGCAAGGTAAATGGGGAACTTGAACGAATGGAACAAATGGGCGTAATCACAAAAGTAAGTGAACATACAGAATGGGTGAGTTCAATGGTCGTAGTTAATAAACCTAATGGAAAGCTACGCATATGCTTGGACCCTAGAAATTTGAATAAAGCAATCTTAAGAGACCACTATAAATTACCCACATGAGATGAGGTAATGTCCAAGTTTGCTGGTGCTCGTTACTTCACAAAACTGGATGCTTCCAGTGGATTCTGGCTGATACCTTTTGATGAGGAAAGTTCAAGGCTATGCACGTTTAATACACCATTTGGACGAGACCGTTACTTAAGATTACCATTTGGCATCTGCAGCGCCCCAGAAATTTATCATCGACAAATACACTCGCTGTTTGAACATGTTGATGGAGTAGATGCATCGATGTATGACATCATTATCTGGACAAATGACAAAGAGCCACATGATAACCGTGTAAGACAGGTGTTGGAAATTGTCAGAGACAATAATCTGAAACTCAACCCAGACAAATGTCTGTACTGTGTGAATGAACTGACATTCTTTGGTGACACAATCTCAAAAGATGGACTGAAACCTGACGCTAAGAAAGTTGAAGCCATCAATGACTTTGCCAGACCAGCATGTAAAAAAGATATACAGCGTTTCATTGGTATGATAAATTATCTAGAACGTTACATTCCAGACTTATCAGTGAGAGCTGCACCACTACATAAGCTCCTGGACAAAACCATACAATGGGATTGGACAGATGAACAGGAGATGGCCTGGAAGGATCTTAAGGAAGCCATTTCCCATGGGCATGTGTTACAATTTTATGACCAAACGAAACCAATCAAAGTATCAGCTGATGCAAGTAAGAACGGAATTGGTGCTGTACCCTTACAAAGACATGACGACTTGTGGTTGCCAGTTGCTTATGCATCCAGAGCTATGACACAAGCAGGAGTGTAGGTATGCACAAATTGAAAAAGAAACTCTTGCCATTACCTATGCATGTGAACATTTCCATCAGTACATTTATGGCCAGGCTGTGGAAATTGAAACAGATCACAAACCTATGGAGGCCATATTCAAAAAGGGACTGAATGATTGCCCTCCAAGGCTACAACGATTTCGACTGCGACTGCAGAAGTATGACTTATCTGTGTGTTATACCCCTGGGAA